>CAXARO010000476.1:0-95233 GCA_963971305.1 Arcuatula senhousia | reverse complement strand
CATTTAATGTCGTTATTGTATGACGAAAATATTACCTTGAAGTGTTGATGCAAGAAATTAAAAGCTCCAACACTTTTATTCGCGTACAATCTACAGAATGTAGTATTATTGAGGACCATATTTTAAATACCACATCACTACGAGCCGCTCCTACATACAATAAACTACCTACAATCTACTGGATCCCTAAACTACACAAAAATCCTTATAAATCCCGTTTCATATCTGCTTCAAGTAAGTGTTCTCTCACTAATATTTCTAAAGTCTTATCACTTGCTTTGACTACTATGAAAGAATTTATTATTCGATACTGCGAAAAGGTATTTGAAAACAGTGGTATAAATCATTTTTGGAGTGTGAAAAATTCGCTCGATGTTTTAGACAAACTTCGCGCTTTTGAAGGTACTTACAATACAGTTGATAGCTACGATTTTTCTACTTTGTACACTAACCTTCCTCACTGTCTTATTAAAAAACAATTTGAATATCTGGTTAAATGGTGTTTCGATAAATCTAAAAGTGACTATATCTGCTCTAAAGTTTCTAAATTATTTAATAAATCGTTTTTTAGCAACGAGACTCATAAAGGTTACGTCAATTGGACTGATGCAGAAATGATAACTGCTCTAAATTATCTTTTGGACAACATTTATATTCGTTTTGGGAGAACAATTTATCGCCAAGTCATTGGTATCCCTATGGGAACTAATTGTGCCCCACTTATTGCTGACCTTTTTTTGTATTGTTATGAATCCCAATTTATGGCAAAACTTCAAAAAGACCCCAACAGACAACATCTCATTGAAACTTTTAATTATACATACAGATATTTAGACGACATTCTTTCACTAAACAATCCGACATTTTCTAATTTTATTACGGAAATTTATCCCAAGGAATTAACTTTGAATAAATCTAACCTTACTGGTGATAGATGCCCATTTTTAGATCTAGATTTAAGTATAATCAATGGAAAATTACACACTAAAATATATGATAAACGGGATGACTTTTCATTTCCCATTGTGAATTTTCCTTTTCTAGAGGGAGATGTACCGCTTGCTCCGTCTTACGGAGTATATATTTCACAGTTGGTAAGATATGCTCGGATCTGCAGTGGTGTGTCTGATTTTAATGATAAAAACCAATGTATTACAAAAAATTACTAAAACAAGGATATCGTTACCACAAATTAGTGAAGTCGTTTACTAAGTTTTATCATAAATATCTATACCATCCGTTGGGAATGCAAAATTGGCTTAAAACTTTATTAAATAAAGGTTATGAAATGGATATTTTAGTAAAATCTTTGAATTTAGTCTTCTTTGGTAAAAATATTGATAATTTGATACTTACTTTAAAATGTTAATTGCCTTTTTATACTTATGTCATTTTTGAGCATTATACCCCCTTCACATATACGATATTCTCTTACGAGTTGTTACGATTTTCAAAATTTAAAGTTTTACGAGTTCTTGCGAGATTTTCTTCCAACCTTTTACGATCTTTATCCGAGTTGTCACGATTTCGTCAGTTGAGCGGAAATTTTTCACACTCCCGTCCAGAGACGATACGTGTTTTATTTTTGAAGTGTTTACAAGCATGTTACGGTGCCTTTACGACGTCTTTACGAGTGATTTGCGATATTGGGAATGATATCGTAACTAACTCGCAAACCACTCGTAAAATAATTCCTTTGCGAGGTCTTCCCGAGTTAGTTACGACTAAAGGCGAGTCATTTACGATCTCTACGAGTTCTTTGCGAGTTAAATGCGATGTGTTTACGAGTTAAATTATGACATTGTTGTTTTTTCAACTCGTAAAAGTCTTACGAGGATTTTTGACATGTCAAAAATCCTCGTAAAACTTTCACGAGTTCTTACGATTTCACACGAGCTAGAAAGACCTGTCTACGAGTAACAAAGAGTAATTTACGAGTCTTCGCGATCGAATACGAGTTAAAAACTCGTAAGAACTCGTAAGGAAATCTCGTATATGTGAAGGGGGTATTACAGCGGTCAAGTGTGTCGGTTTTGTGTGATGATGCATCATCAAATCAAGTGTTTGACGTGTTGTGTCGGATTTAAAATCGACATACTTGATTTTTTTACATCAGTCGATGGATGCTTCTTAGCTAGCTGTCAGTAACTTCGAGTGTTCTCAAGAGAGTATCTTTACGTTCCGTTAATTACCTGTTGTCCTTTTGTCTCAGATACTCTCTTGTTGAATTGAACTTCTATCGATTTGATTTTTACTGTGTGTTAGTTTGTGCTTTGTTATTGATTATCATTAGGGGGAAGGTTGGCGCCATTTTGTCAAAAAACTAGTTTAACCCCGCCACATTTTAATGTGCCTGTCCTAAGCCAGGAATCTTTATCAAAGCTTATGTTTGTATTAAGTCGAATTTTTGTTAATTTTTTTTTGTCAAGAAGAGGGTCTTTCAATGCACTTTGGGATTGGGCTTGAATCATATGTATTTTATTTTCAATCCAGGGGCCAATTGAAAAACAGCGAGCAGCGACCGCTGGTCACATTGAAGGCTGCTGGCTGTTTTCCATTGTGGATATTTAAAATATACGTTTATAGTGTAGGTTGTGTCGCGTACACTTATTCCACATCTCATTTTCTTCTATGTCTTGTAAGTATTGGGGTAACTTTATTTTTTGGTCTTATTTTACCCCATCCATCCATGCTTGCTTTCGGGATCACCGTTTCCAGCTCTCAGACTGAATGTTTTTAGCTCGTATGTTTGCACAATATCGCCTAGAGACATTTTTGAGTCTAATAGTATCTAGTGACTTTTAAGAAAAAGACGTATAGCTTAGGAAATTAATGTACCAAACTAACATATGGCTAAATTTTGAAAGCTTGTGCTTGTAGCTATATGAAATGTCTGGTCGTAAGAACAGGAAATGGTCATCGAAACTGTTATCAGCAACACAGAAGGAGGTGCTTTAGAAAGGTTAATAAAAAAACTTCGCCGAGCGCAGCATGATACGACCGCAGCATGTTGAGCCCTGTTCGTTTTGGGCCCAATATGGATAGTCAATTGCACTGGACACATGCAGCCCATGGTGGACTGACAAAGGTTTTTGACACATTCAGCCTTTGGTGGACCTACATTTCACAAGGAATTCATTTTAATCAAAAGCAGACCAAAATAAATTACAATTACAAAAATATCATCCCGTTTGGCCCCTAATAAAGGGTATTTGCTACCTTTCACTTTTGCCCCTTTTGACCTCTAACAACAAGTAGGAGGAGGGGAGTGTAACAAAATCAGACCTCAATTTGTTTAATTCACTACTTGACAAGAATTAATGAGCAAAAAAATTTTTTTTGAAATGTGACTATAAATTAAAGTTTCGATTTTGGGCCTTTTTGGTCCCTAACTTCATATCTCGGGAAAATGGGGGTTGCAATAATTAATCCTCTATTTTGTATTGACTATTAAACAAGACTTAACATGCAAAAAAAAAATCAAAATCGGACTAGAAATAAAAGTTGCATTTTTCACCCTAGTTGGGCCCCTCATTTCCGAATTAAAAAGACAAAGATCCCCAAAATCAGTACGACATATGGTTTAATGGTAAGGCATATCATTGTCAAATTTTTTAGCAACAGGCCAATACTGTCGAAACAAATAAAATATTTGAACTATTTGCTCCTTTTGGCCCATAATTTGTAAGCGAATAGAGGGGGGACCCCAAAATCAATCACATTCATCCTTTTATCGTATGAAACATTATCGTGAAATTTCACAGCATTTGGTAAACCAGAACAAAAGATATTGTGGGAACAAACAAAAAAGTAGCATTTTTTGCCCCTTTTTAGCCCCTAATTTCTAAACGAAAAGGTGGGACCCCCAAAATCAATCCCATCCATCCTATTATAGTAAACAACATCACTGTCAAATTTCATACCAATTGGATAGTTAGAACTAAAGTTATCGTGGGAACACTAAAGTTAATATCAGACAACGCAGACGACAGCATCATACCATTATACGTCCGCAATTTTTTTTTGCGGTCGTATAAAAAAAGATTATCTCTGTTGGACTATACTGGTCGCATTGCAAATGGTCAGTTTGGGGAAGATTACAAAGGTCAAGGAAGACATATCATGATTAGTAGAACTCTTGGAAAGTCAATCTCTGAATGCTCATCTGATCTAACGGGTCGAAATTGCAAATTGTACTACGAGAACACGATATCACACACATGTATATTAGAATACACAGATCTATGATGATATTTTCCATCATCTATAAAAGCAACATGGCTTTTTGCTAACAATATCTGTTTTATATAACATGTATAAGAGATAATAATATATGCTTGCTTTATGAAACGCGATTTTGTTGTGTTTTAATATTTGCCATCCACAAAAATATGCAAAAATGTTAGGTCTTTGACAGTTTTTTAATATAGTATTCATACATGTAGGTTTTTATAAGGCCCTGTTATATGTTAAAGGTCTGCAATAATGACCTCGAGGTGTTTGTAATGGCCTGAGGCAACGCCGAGTGCCATTACAGACTCCGAGGGCCATTATTGCAGACCGAGAACATAATTATAACAGGTCCATTCTCAAATCACCCATTTCTAAATACTTTTATTAACCAACTATGAAACTATGACTAGCAGTCAGCGTGGAGAAGTGAGGTGGAACTCATAATTTCTGCCTTAATTCAGTAACTTTGTCTCTGATTTGTCAGAAAAATTTCTAAGATTTGTCCCCCTTTCGTTTTGACAAGCATGGGGTCTGGACCCCTATACTTTTGTTTTGGCAGTTTTATAAATGTATATTTTTCGACGGCTTAGAAGTTATAACTAATCGTTAATCATGTGAACTTGTTTTTCTGACTATTCCAAGTAGACCACCACGGTCTACGTTAATCCGTGTAAGTTTTCTTGGCCATGTCGATGACGGATATATTTACAAAGTGTCACATAAAATCCGATGAATCCGACGCCGGGATGCTGATTCTATTGACATTAACGAGTTAAAAAAAAATCAAACTTTATATATCCAACAATAATACAGAACTTATACAGCACCATTTCTATTTCTATCAAACACACCTACAAAATGTTCTTTTAAAAGATAGTAATCTACCGCATTTCGACGCTCCGTAATTTGACACTCTCTCAAATAACCTGAAACCAGACTTGCCAGCCATTCTGCGCTATCATAAAAATGACGTATTGTGAACTGCTAGCAATCAAAACATTAGGAGATTAGGAGATGGAAACTGCTTATATAACAGCTCTTTATATAGCAGGAGAGTCAAATATTTTCTATCATAATTATAGTATTACAAAATCACAATTCCAAATGAAAAAAACTTGACCAGGGAAAAAAATCATCAGAAAAATAAAAAAAAAGTAAATAACATTAACAGAACAGAACATATAAACACTTTAATTATTGTCTTTCAGTAAGTTTATACGCCGGGGTTTGGGGGAGTTGTCACTCATATATACATTTTTTGTACCGATATACGGGGTGTGCATAAATTCAATGGGTCCTTTTTAACTCACCTGGCCAAAGGCCATGTGAGCTATTGCCATCACTTGGTGTCCGTCGTCGTCGTCCGTCGTCGTCTTTAACTTTTCTTCAAACTTCTCCTCTGAAACGGCTGAACAGATTCGAACCAAATTTGGTCTGATGGTACCCTATGGTATCCCCCACAGAACTGATGTGGGGATTTTTGATTCGTCGAAAAACATGGCCGCCGTTACTAAAAATAGACCAGGGGGGTCAGACTACTGTTTTTGGCTTGTAAATCAAAAAGTATAAGAGATAGATCAAATCTGATGCACCCTACTGCTTCAGCATTACAAACTCTACAAAAGTCTCCATTTGGTCCAAGTTGTCAGATGACCCCCTATAGGGGTTACAGCCCCTTAAAGGTGAAAAATAGCATTTTTTCATGTTTTTGCCCTATAGTATGAAAACTATTGCAGATAGAGAAAAGCTGTTGCTTGCTTAAATGTTCAGCTCATTTAGCTCTACAAAAGTCTCCATAGGGTCGAAGTTGTCAGATGACCCTTATAGGGGTTACGGCCCCTAAAATGATGTTTTTTCATGTTTTTGGCCTATAGAAAGAAAACTGTTGCAGATAGAGAAAAGCTGTTGCTTGCTTAAATGTTCAGCTCATTTAGCTCTACATAAGTCTCCATAGGGTCGAAGTTGTCAGATGACCCCTTATAGGGGTTACGGCCCCTGAAATAATGTTTTTTCATGTTTTTAGCCTATTGAATGAAAACTATTGCAGATAGAGAGAAGCTGTTGCTTGCTTAAATGTTCAGCTAATTTAGCTGTACAAAAGTCTCCATAGGGTCGAAGTTGTCAGATGACCCTTATAGGGGTTACGGCCCCTAAAATGATGTTTTTTTCATGTTTTTGGCCTATAGAAAGAAAACTATAGCAGATAGAGAAAAGCTGTTGCTTGCTTAAATGTTCAGCTCATTTAGCTCTACAAAAGTCTCCATAGGATCGAAGTTGTCTGATGACCCTTAATAGGGGTTACGGCCCTTAAAATAACCTTTTTCATGTTTTTGGCCTATAGAATGAAAACTATAGCAGATAGAGAAAAGCTGTTGCTTGCTTAAACGTTCAGTTTATTTAGCTCTACAAAAGTCTCAATAGGATTGAAGTTGTCTGATGACCCTTAATAGGGGTTACAGCCCCTAAAATAACCTTTTTCATGTTTTTGGCCTTTAGAATGAAAACTATAGCAGATAGAGAAAAGCTGTTGCTTGCTTAAATGTTCAGCGCATAAAGCTCTACAAAAGTCTCCATAGGGTTGAAGTTGTCAGATGACTCCTTATAGGGGTTACGGCCCCTAAAATAACGGTTTTTCGTGTTTTTGGTTATAGAATGAAAACTATAGTAGATAAAGAAAAAACTGTTGCTTGCTTAAATGTTCAGCTCATTTAGCTCTACAAAATATAGGGTTGACATCAAGACCAGGTGAGCGATTTAGGCTCCTGGGAGCCTCTTGTTTTCGTATGGCATATATTTGGTACCCATTCATTGTCTGTTACCTTATGTCTTACTTAGACATTGGTGTCAAATAAGCGAAGGTGTCATAAAGATGGGTCATAGAAGCTTACAAAATTTCATCAAAATGCGTTACGCAGTTTCAGGGTTACGGGCACGGCGACAGTAAATTAAACGTATGATAAAGCACGCACCATTTATTATGCCCAATCTACGAAAGTAGAGGGTCATATCATGAGTGTTCGGGTCCGTTCGTCCGTCCGTTCTTCCGTCCGTTCGTCCCAAATCCCCATATTTCCAAATTCACACTTACTGACAAATGCCAAATCAACGATATTGGTATAATAGGTGCACCTAGTGATGCTAAACACAATGCATGCTTCGGATGCTGAATGTGACCTAAATTTTCCGTATGGCTGACCTCTTGCAGAAAAATGGTTAAATTCCATTCCCACTTACTGACAAGTGTCACATCAACAAAGTGGTATGGTAGGTGCATTTAGTGATGCTAAGCACAATGCATGCTTCGGATGCTGGATGTGACCTATATTTTCTGCATGAATGACCACTTATAGAAGAATGGTTAAAGTCCATTCCTTTTTACTGACATGTGTCACATCAACTATATTGGTATGGTAGGTGCACCTAGTGATGCTTAAAACAATGCATGCTTCGGATGCTGGCATTTACCTATATTGTCCGCATGAATGACCACTTATAGAAGAATGGTTAAGTTTAAGTACATTTCTTCTGACTGTCAAGTGCCTTAATAGCAACCATGTTGGTGGTTTAGTGATTGTGGAAAAAATAAATGTTGCGAGATGGGGCATTATGTCTTTTGGACATATTCTTGTTTTTATTTATTTTTTTGGTGAGGGGGTAGGAAAATTCCTGGCCCAATTTTTCAAATAAAATAAGTCTGGCCATTCAACTTTTTCAACAAAACATGGATTTAAAAAAAAATTGCCTCAATTTCATAAAAGATAATTTAAATAAGTTTTCAAGGCCTCACCGGTCCAAGTTTCATACCGAAACTTCGTCCGACAATAAAATGTGCGAGAGGGTTGTATTTAAACGGGACTATCCTGTCCCCCCAAGAAAATCAAATGCCGGTCCGTGTCTTATAACAGATGAAGGTTCAAAACTAGGCTAAACGAATATATATGCGTGTGTGTTTCCTGTTATATATACGGGTCGGTAGGATAAATATTTGCGACCGTTTTATGTTATGGCGGAGTCGTTGTCGTTGTCGTCTTCATTGTCGTCATCTGCATGTGGACATTTTGCTCCAGTGGATCAAGAAGGGTGAAATCAATTAAAACAAACAAAAAGTCTTAACTAGAGTGAACTCGGGTGTTCAAAAAGTAAGTAGTTTTTACGTGTGGTAACACACCCGTCCTATATACTTTGTGTTGTCTTTGTCGTTCTCTTTTTCTGGTATTGTCTTTGAAAAATCTGACTTCTGATGTTCGGATGCCCCTTTGGTACCTCATGGCTTCTATTAAAATAGGGAATAGTAATTTTTTTAGTTATACGACGATTGTGGGTGAATTCACTGAAAGTTTACTATTTGTGCAAATCTATCAAAAAGTTTTGTAAAACTGGATGAGCTTTTTTTTAGCATAACAAAATGACATTAAAACGGACATGTTTAAGGTGTCAGGAAATCGTCAGAATGCAGGATTTTACATCATTTCGGTCGGAGCTTCTGGGACCCCCTGCCGTAATACAACCTCTGCGAGGTCAGCATGGTGGCCTTCTGTCACCATGACAAATCTGGACCCGACCTTTCATTTGAGGTTGAATCCACTGTCTACTGACTGGTCTAAATAATTTAACTAATAAATTTGCAGCTAAAAAAAAACATTTTTATCAGTTTAACATTTTACGGATAACTTTTTAAGTGGACGAGATGTTGTAATCTGATTCAAGTAAATATACATAATATGTGGTATGATTTTTTTAATTTTTCATCAAACGACATCAAGTGGATTTCATCCAAAACATTCAATTCCCTGCTTGATTGCACCGTTCTTCTTACTGATGCTTACATGACCATTAGTATCTTGAATTATAGTTCCAAGTGCTTATATAATTCATTATCGCAATTTGCCAATACACCAAACATGGATCCAATTCTTTTTAGAGTTTTAGCCTAGCCAGGTAGTCTTATTCTCATGTTCACATTTTTATAATTGTCAACAACTTCTGTAGCCTTTTTTTACGAAGCTATCAGTTGTCTCGGTTAAGACAGACAGCTTCAACAGCTTATGCAAAGGCTTTTATTTCCTCAAATTCTGAAGTACTAGCTACAGGCATTTACTATACACTTCTGGAGTTTCGAAGTCCTAACAAAAATAAATATATTATAATTATATATGTACTATAAGTTTAGTAAAAACTTATTTATTTATCCTCGATTAAGAAACAAAGCCTTGTGCTTTTGGCCTTTGTGGCTGTACCTATTGACCCTACTTTTATCTAATTCTACACAGGTCGGAAATTCTTCTATCCAATCCAACTTACTGAAGATGTGAACTGACAAACAAACAATTTATTTATCAACTTGGTTGCAATATTCAGTATGTTAGGGAAACTGACAGATATTTATTCAAAGAACACCGGAACATCTTAATCGCTTTCTTCCTTTAAACAAAATAAATATCTTTTATATCAACATTCAAGTAAGCATAACCGCCAAAATAATCGTAACCTTTTAAAGGGAAAGTTCACAAAAAAATGAAAATTTGTCATATGATTTCTAATGTATTATCTAAATATGCTATAACATTTAAACTTTTATTTTCAATTTAATAAGCTGACAAAAATGGAATTTTATTTTTTATCTTTTGGTACGAGGTTGCAGTTAGCTCCCTTCAATTTTCGTTGTCCAGTAATATAGTTCTTATAAAAACATAGTATTTCCTTCAAATTCTATTGTAATGTTAATTTAAATGATAAAAAGACAATCTTTGAATGAAATGAGAGATGAATGATTGTAGAAATTGGTCAAATTTGAGTTTTTTTGAAATTCAGTGATAAAGTTGTGATTCGGCTTAGTGCAAAAAGGTGAATTTTACAACTTTTTATGCTCTTCCGCCTTGACCCCTAGAGGGGTCAAATTTAAATAAAATTTTCTAAATCGTTAAACGGTAAAATTTTCTGAATTTTTCACCAATTTATGAAAAGCTAATAAATTTTATGTGGTCAAAATTTCTTTAGAAAAAAAATGGTGCAATTTTTTTAAATTGACAAAACGTTATATTGAAAATGCATTGCGAGCTAACTACCACCTCGTGCCTTATTAGAGGGGGGAGGGTGGTCTGTGTACAAGTGTTGCAGTTATCAAGTAATGAAAAATGTGGTCTTGTTGTGATCAGATAAAAAAGTTGTGGCAGTTTCAGTCTTTATTTGATGAATTTATCTCAATATTTGGTAATTTTAAGCATATTTGTATGTCTATGGGATTTTCAATAGAAATGGCTTATTTTGTATTATTTTCACAAATAAAAGGTCACTGCATGCAGATTAAGACTTACAATGGGCTAAAACAGCTATAAATCTTCTTATGTGATGTAGGAAAAATGTTTAAACTAAAATTTATTCAATATTTCTCACACAAAATCATTTTACTACTTGCAAAATAAGGCTGCCGCAGCATAAAAGCTTTTTTGTGTTGAACCTATGAATGCCATATCAAATCAAACTCTCTATATTGGCTTTATCATAGAAAAACCAGTCAGACTAGAATGAAAAATAGCTAAACAACACAAAATAGCACATGTTAGGTCTCTGGATTTCATAGAACAAGTCACATAATTGAACATATCCACTTTTTCTTGCTGTAGATTTGGCTGTTTTTCCTTGTTTCGCACATGAGTCTTAGACAATTTTTTATCTAAAGTGCTATAACTAGTCTTTTTGCTGTTAAAATCTGTTCAACATCATCGTCTCATGCTAAAAACACCTTTAAGTTTGCATATTGTTCCATATTTTACATTATTTTACCCTAAAACATTAGTTTTTTGTGATATGTGGAAAAAACGCATTCTAAAATCACATGGTTTATGTACTCCCAAACACAATTTAGAACTTAATTTTCATATGAATATGGTGTTTTTTGTCTTATTTTGTAAGCTTATTATGTATTTAACATTTTAAACCCTTTTTGGACTCAATATTTAATTTCCTTTCTTAAAAAATTCCCATGACCATATATGTACCCCTCAATAAGGCTAAAATGGCTTATTTCCTATCCGCAAATATGGGAGAGGGCCCAAATTTGAAACCATTCAGATATTTCACTAAAACTTGTGTTTTCCATGCTCAGAGAACATAATGTTATTGATTTCAGCCAACAGTTTTGTTAAATTTTATGAAATAATTTTTTTTTAGCCAAATAGGCCTCATGGGTTTTCCTGGTGTTTCTTCGAGCAAAATTCTTAAATGCAACCAGTGTTTTAAAGTGCTTATAATTTCAATGTTATTGGTCTGATCACTTTGAAACTTGGCAGTTAAGTTGGAAAAAGACTATTCTATGTGAATACAATTTTATTAGACTGTCCGAGGCTTTTCTGAGGACTATTAGGTACGAGGTTGCAGTTAGCTCCCTTCAATTTTCGTTGTCCAGTAATATAGTTCTTATAAAAACATAGTATTTCCTTCAAATTCTATTGTAATGTTAATTTAAATGATAAAAAGACAATCTTTGAATGAAATGAGAGATGAATGATTGTAGAAATTGGTCAAATTTGAGTTTTTTTGAAATTCAGTGATAAAGTTGTGATTCGGCTTAGTGCAAAAAGGTGAATTTTACAACTTTTTATGCTCTTCCGCCTTGACCCCTAGAGGGGTCAAATTTAAATAAAATTTTCTAAATCGTTAAACGGTAAAATTTTCTGAATTTTTCACCAATTTATGAAAAGCTAATAAATTTTATGTGGTCAAAATTTCTTTAGAAAAAAAATGGTGCAATTTTTTTAAATTGACAAAACGTTATATTGAAAATGCATTGCGAGCTAACTACCACCTCGTGCCTTATTAGAGGGGGGAGGGTGGTCTGTGTACAAGTGTTGCAGTTATCAAGTAATGAAAAATGTGGTCTTGTTGTGATCAGATAAAAAAGTTGTGGCAGTTTCAGTCTTTATTTGATGAATTTATCTCAATATTTGGTAATTTTAAGCATATTTGTATGTCTATGGGATTTTCAATAGAAATGGCTTATTTTGTATTATTTTCACAAATAAAAGGTCACTGCATGCAGATTAAGACTTACAATGGGCTAAAACAGCTATAAATCTTCTTATGTGATGTAGGAAAAATGTTTAAACTAAAATTTATTCAATATTTCTCACACAAAATCATTTTACTACTTGCAAAATAAGGCTGCCGCAGCATAAAAGCTTTTTTGTGTTGAACCTATGAATGCCATATCAAATCAAACTCTCTATATTGGCTTTATCATAGAAAAACCAGTCAGACTAGAATGAAAAATAGCTAAACAACACAAAATAGCACATGTTAGGTCTCTGGATTTCATAGAACAAGTCACATAATTGAACATATCCACTTTTTCTTGCTGTAGATTTGGCTGTTTTTCCTTGTTTCGCACATGAGTCTTAGACAATTTTTTATCTAAAGTGCTATAACTAGTCTTTTTGCTGTTAAAATCTGTTCAACATCATCGTCTCATGCTAAAAACACCTTTAAGTTTGCATATTGTTCCATATTTTACATTATTTTACCCTAAAACATTAGTTTTTTGTGATATGTGGAAAAAACGCATTCTAAAATCACATGGTTTATGTACTCCCAAACACAATTTAGAACTTAATTTTCATATGAATATGGTGTTTTTTGTCTTATTTTGTAAGCTTATTATGTATTTAACATTTTAAACCCTTTTTGGACTCAATATTTAATTTCCTTTCTTAAAAAATTCCCATGACCATATATGTACCCCTCAATAAGGCTAAAATGGCTTATTTCCTATCCGCAAATATGGGAGAGGGCCCAAATTTGAAACCATTCAGATATTTCACTAAAACTTGTGTTTTCCATGCTCAGAGAACATAATGTTATTGATTTCAGCCAACAGTTTTGTTAAATTTTATGAAATAATTTTTTTTTAGCCAAATAGGCCTCATGGGTTTTCCTGGTGTTTCTTCGAGCAAAATTCTTAAATGCAACCAGTGTTTTAAAGTGCTTATAATTTCAATGTTATTGGTCTGATCACTTTGAAACTTGGCAGTTAAGTTGGAAAAAGACTATTCTATGTGAATACAATTTTATTAGACTGTCCGAGGCTTTTCTGAGGACTATTAGGTACGAGGTTGCAGTTAGCTCCCTTCAATTTTCGTTGTCCAGTAATATAGTTCTTATAAAAACATAGTATTTCCTTCAAATTCTATTGTAATGTTAATTTAAATGATAAAAAGACAATCTTTGAATGAAATGAGAGATGAATGATTGTAGAAATTGGTCAAATTTGAGTTTTTTTGAAATTCAGTGATAAAGTTGTGATTCGGCTTAGTGCAAAAAGGTGAATTTTACAACTTTTTATGCTCTTCCGCCTTGACCCCTAGAGGGGTCAAATTTAAATAAAATTTTCTAAATCGTTAAACGGTAAAATTTTCTGAATTTTTCACCAATTTATGAAAAGCTAATAAATTTTATGTGGTCAAAATTTCTTTAGAAAAAAAATGGTGCAATTTTTTTAAATTGACAAAACGTTATATTGAAAATGCATTGCGAGCTAACTACCACCTCGTGCCTTATTAGAGGGGGGAGGGTGGTCTGTGTACAAGTGTTGCAGTTATCAAGTAATGAAAAATGTGGTCTTGTTGTGATCAGATAAAAAAGTTGTGGCAGTTTCAGTCTTTATTTGATGAATTTATCTCAATATTTGGTAATTTTAAGCATATTTGTATGTCTATGGGATTTTCAATAGAAATGGCTTATTTTGTATTATTTTCACAAATAAAAGGTCACTGCATGCAGATTAAGACTTACAATGGGCTAAAACAGCTATAAATCTTCTTATGTGATGTAGGAAAAATGTTTAAACTAAAATTTATTCAATATTTCTCACACAAAATCATTTTACTACTTGCAAAATAAGGCTGCCGCAGCATAAAAGCTTTTTTGTGTTGAACCTATGAATGCCATATCAAATCAAACTCTCTATATTGGCTTTATCATAGAAAAACCAGTCAGACTAGAATGAAAAATAGCTAAACAACACAAAATAGCACATGTTAGGTCTCTGGATTTCATAGAACAAGTCACATAATTGAACATATCCACTTTTTCTTGCTGTAGATTTGGCTGTTTTTCCTTGTTTCGCACATGAGTCTTAGACAATTTTTTATCTAAAGTGCTATAACTAGTCTTTTTGCTGTTAAAATCTGTTCAACATCATCGTCTCATGCTAAAAACACCTTTAAGTTTGCATATTGTTCCATATTTTACATTATTTTACCCTAAAACATTAGTTTTTTGTGATATGTGGAAAAAACGCATTCTAAAATCACATGGTTTATGTACTCCCAAACACAATTTAGAACTTAATTTTCATATGAATATGGTGTTTTTTGTCTTATTTTGTAAGCTTATTATGTATTTAACATTTTAAACCCTTTTTGGACTCAATATTTAATTTCCTTTCTTAAAAAATTCCCATGACCATATATGTACCCCTCAATAAGGCTAAAATGGCTTATTTCCTATCCGCAAATATGGGAGAGGGCCCAAATTTGAAACCATTCAGATATTTCACTAAAACTTGTGTTTTCCATGCTCAGAGAACATAATGTTATTGATTTCAGCCAACAGTTTTGTTAAATTTTATGAAATAATTTTTTTTTAGCCAAATAGGCCTCATGGGTTTTCCTGGTGTTTCTTCGAGCAAAATTCTTAAATGCAACCAGTGTTTTAAAGTGCTTATAATTTCAATGTTATTGGTCTGATCACTTTGAAACTTGGCAGTTAAGTTGGAAAAAGACTATTCTATGTGAATACAATTTTATTAGACTGTCCGAGGCTTTTCTGAGGACTATTAGGTACGAGGTTGCAGTTAGCTCCCTTCAATTTTCGTTGTCCAGTAATATAGTTCTTATAAAAACATAGTATTTCCTTCAAATTCTATTGTAATGTTAATTTAAATGATAAAAAGACAATCTTTGAATGAAATGAGAGATGAATGATTGTAGAAATTGGTCAAATTTGAGTTTTTTTGAAATTCAGTGATAAAGTTGTGATTCGGCTTAGTGCAAAAAGGTGAATTTTACAACTTTTTATGCTCTTCCGCCTTGACCCCTAGAGGGGTCAAATTTAAATAAAATTTTCTAAATCGTTAAACGGTAAAATTTTCTGAATTTTTCACCAATTTATGAAAAGCTAATAAATTTTATGTGGTCAAAATTTCTTTAGAAAAAAAATGGTGCAATTTTTTTAAATTGACAAAACGTTATATTGAAAATGCATTGCGAGCTAACTACCACCTCGTGCCTTATTAGAGGGGGGAGGGTGGTCTGTGTACAAGTGTTGCAGTTATCAAGTAATGAAAAATGTGGTCTTGTTGTGATCAGATAAAAAAGTTGTGGCAGTTTCAGTCTTTATTTGATGAATTTATCTCAATATTTGGTAATTTTAAGCATATTTGTATGTCTATGGGATTTTCAATAGAAATGGCTTATTTTGTATTATTTTCACAAATAAAAGGTCACTGCATGCAGATTAAGACTTACAATGGGCTAAAACAGCTATAAATCTTCTTATGTGATGTAGGAAAAATGTTTAAACTAAAATTTATTCAATATTTCTCACACAAAATCATTTTACTACTTGCAAAATAAGGCTGCCGCAGCATAAAAGCTTTTTTGTGTTGAACCTATGAATGCCATATCAAATCAAACTCTCTATATTGGCTTTATCATAGAAAAACCAGTCAGACTAGAATGAAAAATAGCTAAACAACACAAAATAGCACATGTTAGGTCTCTGGATTTCATAGAACAAGTCACATAATTGAACATATCCACTTTTTCTTGCTGTAGATTTGGCTGTTTTTCCTTGTTTCGCACATGAGTCTTAGACAATTTTTTATCTAAAGTGCTATAACTAGTCTTTTTGCTGTTAAAATCTGTTCAACATCATCGTCTCATGCTAAAAACACCTTTAAGTTTGCATATTGTTCCATATTTTACATTATTTTACCCTAAAACATTAGTTTTTTGTGATATGTGGAAAAAACGCATTCTAAAATCACATGGTTTATGTACTCCCAAACACAATTTAGAACTTAATTTTCATATGAATATGGTGTTTTTTGTCTTATTTTGTAAGCTTATTATGTATTTAACATTTTAAACCCTTTTTGGACTCAATATTTAATTTCCTTTCTTAAAAAATTCCCATGACCATATATGTACCCCTCAATAAGGCTAAAATGGCTTATTTCCTATCCGCAAATATGGGAGAGGGCCCAAATTTGAAACCATTCAGATATTTCACTAAAACTTGTGTTTTCCATGCTCAGAGAACATAATGTTATTGATTTCAGCCAACAGTTTTGTTAAATTTTATGAAATAATTTTTTTTTAGCCAAATAGGCCTCATGGGTTTTCCTGGTGTTTCTTCGAGCAAAATTCTTAAATGCAACCAGTGTTTTAAAGTGCTTATAATTTCAATGTTATTGGTCTGATCACTTTGAAACTTGGCAGTTAAGTTGGAAAAAGACTATTCTATGTGAATACAATTTTATTAGACTGTCCGAGGCTTTTCTGAGGACTATTAGGTACGAGGTTGCAGTTAGCTCCCTTCAATTTTCGTTGTCCAGTAATATAGTTCTTATAAAAACATAGTATTTCCTTCAAATTCTATTGTAATGTTAATTTAAATGATAAAAAGACAATCTTTGAATGAAATGAGAGATGAATGATTGTAGAAATTGGTCAAATTTGAGTTTTTTTGAAATTCAGTGATAAAGTTGTGATTCGGCTTAGTGCAAAAAGGTGAATTTTACAACTTTTTATGCTCTTCCGCCTTGACCCCTAGAGGGGTCAAATTTAAATAAAATTTTCTAAATCGTTAAACGGTAAAATTTTCTGAATTTTTCACCAATTTATGAAAAGCTAATAAATTTTATGTGGTCAAAATTTCTTTAGAAAAAAAATGGTGCAATTTTTTTAAATTGACAAAACGTTATATTGAAAATGCATTGCGAGCTAACTACCACCTCGTGCCTTATTAGAGGGGGGAGGGTGGTCTGTGTACAAGTGTTGCAGTTATCAAGTAATGAAAAATGTGGTCTTGTTGTGATCAGATAAAAAAGTTGTGGCAGTTTCAGTCTTTATTTGATGAATTTATCTCAATATTTGGTAATTTTAAGCATATTTGTATGTCTATGGGATTTTCAATAGAAATGGCTTATTTTGTATTATTTTCACAAATAAAAGGTCACTGCATGCAGATTAAGACTTACAATGGGCTAAAACAGCTATAAATCTTCTTATGTGATGTAGGAAAAATGTTTAAACTAAAATTTATTCAATATTTCTCACACAAAATCATTTTACTACTTGCAAAATAAGGCTGCCGCAGCATAAAAGCTTTTTTGTGTTGAACCTATGAATGCCATATCAAATCAAACTCTCTATATTGGCTTTATCATAGAAAAACCAGTCAGACTAGAATGAAAAATAGCTAAACAACACAAAATAGCACATGTTAGGTCTCTGGATTTCATAGAACAAGTCACATAATTGAACATATCCACTTTTTCTTGCTGTAGATTTGGCTGTTTTTCCTTGTTTCGCACATGAGTCTTAGACAATTTTTTATCTAAAGTGCTATAACTAGTCTTTTTGCTGTTAAAATCTGTTCAACATCATCGTCTCATGCTAAAAACACCTTTAAGTTTGCATATTGTTCCATATTTTACATTATTTTACCCTAAAACATTAGTTTTTTGTGATATGTGGAAAAAACGCATTCTAAAATCACATGGTTTATGTACTCCCAAACACAATTTAGAACTTAATTTTCATATGAATATGGTGTTTTTTGTCTTATTTTGTAAGCTTATTATGTATTTAACATTTTAAACCCTTTTTGGACTCAATATTTAATTTCCTTTCTTAAAAAATTCCCATGACCATATATGTACCCCTCAATAAGGCTAAAATGGCTTATTTCCTATCCGCAAATATGGGAGAGGGCCCAAATTTGAAACCATTCAGATATTTCACTAAAACTTGTGTTTTCCATGCTCAGAGAACATAATGTTATTGATTTCAGCCAACAGTTTTGTTAAATTTTATGAAATAATTTTTTTTTAGCCAAATAGGCCTCATGGGTTTTCCTGGTGTTTCTTCGAGCAAAATTCTTAAATGCAACCAGTGTTTTAAAGTGCTTATAATTTCAATGTTATTGGTCTGATCACTTTGAAACTTGGCAGTTAAGTTGGAAAAAGACTATTCTATGTGAATACAATTTTATTAGACTGTCCGAGGCTTTTCTGAGGACTATTAAATAGGTACGAGGTTGCAGTTAGCTCCCTTCAATTTTCGTTGTCCAGTAATATAGTTCTTATAAAAACATAGTATTTCCTTCAAATTCTATTGTAATGTTAATTTAAATGATAAAAAGACAATCTTTGAATGAAATGAGAGATGAATGATTGTAGAAATTGGTCAAATTTGAGTTTTTTTGAAATTCAGTGATAAAGTTGTGATTCGGCTTAGTGCAAAAAGGTGAATTTTACAACTTTTTATGCTCTTCCGCCTTGACCCCTAGAGGGGTCAAATTTAAATAAAATTTTCTAAATCGTTAAACGGTAAAATTTTCTGAATTTTTCACCAATTTATGAAAAGCTAATAAATTTTATGTGGTCAAAATTTCTTTAGAAAAAAAATGGTGCAATTTTTTTAAATTGACAAAACGTTATATTGAAAATGCATTGCGAGCTAACTACCACCTCGTGCCTTATTAGAGGGGGGAGGGTGGTCTGTGTACAAGTGTTGCAGTTATCAAGTAATGAAAAATGTGGTCTTGTTGTGATCAGATAAAAAAGTTGTGGCAGTTTCAGTCTTTATTTGATGAATTTATCTCAATATTTGGTAATTTTAAGCATATTTGTATGTCTATGGGATTTTCAATAGAAATGGCTTATTTTGTATTATTTTCACAAATAAAAGGTCACTGCATGCAGATTAAGACTTACAATGGGCTAAAACAGCTATAAATCTTCTTATGTGATGTAGGAAAAATGTTTAAACTAAAATTTATTCAATATTTCTCACACAAAATCATTTTACTACTTGCAAAATAAGGCTGCCGCAGCATAAAAGCTTTTTTGTGTTGAACCTATGAATGCCATATCAAATCAAACTCTCTATATTGGCTTTATCATAGAAAAACCAGTCAGACTAGAATGAAAAATAGCTAAACAACACAAAATAGCACATGTTAGGTCTCTGGATTTCATAGAACAAGTCACATAATTGAACATATCCACTTTTTCTTGCTGTAGATTTGGCTGTTTTTCCTTGTTTCGCACATGAGTCTTAGACAATTTTTTATCTAAAGTGCTATAACTAGTCTTTTTGCTGTTAAAATCTGTTCAACATCATCGTCTCATGCTAAAAACACCTTTAAGTTTGCATATTGTTCCATATTTTACATTATTTTACCCTAAAACATTAGTTTTTTGTGATATGTGGAAAAAACGCATTCTAAAATCACATGGTTTATGTACTCCCAAACACAATTTAGAACTTAATTTTCATATGAATATGGTGTTTTTTGTCTTATTTTGTAAGCTTATTATGTATTTAACATTTTAAACCCTTTTTGGACTCAATATTTAATTTCCTTTCTTAAAAAATTCCCATGACCATATATGTACCCCTCAATAAGGCTAAAATGGCTTATTTCCTATCCGCAAATATGGGAGAGGGCCCAAATTTGAAACCATTCAGATATTTCACTAAAACTTGTGTTTTCCATGCTCAGAGAACATAATGTTATTGATTTCAGCCAACAGTTTTGTTAAATTTTATGAAATAATTTTTTTTTAGCCAAATAGGCCTCATGGGTTTTCCTGGTGTTTCTTCGAGCAAAATTCTTAAATGCAACCAGTGTTTTAAAGTGCTTATAATTTCAATGTTATTGGTCTGATCACTTTGAAACTTGGCAGTTAAGTTGGAAAAAGACTATTCTATGTGAATACAATTTTATTAGACTGTCCGAGGCTTTTCTGAGGACTATTAGGTACGAGGTTGCAGTTAGCTCCCTTCAATTTTCGTTGTCCAGTAATATAGTTCTTATAAAAACATAGTATTTCCTTCAAATTCTATTGTAATGTTAATTTAAATGATAAAAAGACAATCTTTGAATGAAATGAGAGATGAATGATTGTAGAAATTGGTCAAATTTGAGTTTTTTTGAAATTCAGTGATAAAGTTGTGATTCGGCTTAGTGCAAAAAGGTGAATTTTACAACTTTTTATGCTCTTCCGCCTTGACCCCTAGAGGGGTCAAATTTAAATAAAATTTTCTAAATCGTTAAACGGTAAAATTTTCTGAATTTTTCACCAATTTATGAAAAGCTAATAAATTTTATGTGGTCAAAATTTCTTTAGAAAAAAAATGGTGCAATTTTTTTAAATTGACAAAACGTTATATTGAAAATGCATTGCGAGCTAACTACCACCTCGTGCCTTATTAGAGGGGGGAGGGTGGTCTGTGTACAAGTGTTG
Source organism: Arcuatula senhousia (assembly GCA_963971305.1). Taxonomy (NCBI): domain Eukaryota; kingdom Metazoa; phylum Mollusca; class Bivalvia; order Mytilida; family Mytilidae; genus Arcuatula; species Arcuatula senhousia. Next base: position 74,466 of record CAXARO010000476.1, on the reverse strand, counting down.
CAGTTATCAAGTAATGAAAAATGTGGTCTTGTTGTGATCAGATAAAAAAGTTGTGGCAGTTTCAGTCTTTATTTGATGAATTTATCTCAATATTTGGTAATTTTAAGCATATTTGTATGTCTATGGGATTTTCAATAGAAATGGCTTATTTTGTATTATTTTCACAAATAAAAGGTCACTGCATGCAGATTAAGACTTACAATGGGCTAAAACAGCTATAAATCTTCTTATGTGATGTAGGAAAAATGTTTAAACTAAAATTTATTCAATATTTCTCACACAAAATCATTTTACTACTTGCAAAATAAGGCTGCCGCAGCATAAAAGCTTTTTTGTGTTGAACCTATGAATGCCATATCAAATCAAACTCTCTATATTGGCTTTATCATAGAAAAACCAGTCAGACTAGAATGAAAAATAGCTAAACAACACAAAATAGCACATGTTAGGTCTCTGGATTTCATAGAACAAGTCACATAATTGAACATATCCACTTTTTCTTGCTGTAGATTTGGCTGTTTTTCCTTGTTTCGCACATGAGTCTTAGACAATTTTTTATCTAAAGTGCTATAACTAGTCTTTTTGCTGTTAAAATCTGTTCAACATCATCGTCTCATGCTAAAAACACCTTTAAGTTTGCATATTGTTCCATATTTTACATTATTTTACCCTAAAACATTAGTTTTTTGTGATATGTGGAAAAAACGCATTCTAAAATCACATGGTTTATGTACTCCCAAACACAATTTAGAACTTAATTTTCATATGAATATGGTGTTTTTTGTCTTATTTTGTAAGCTTATTATGTATTTAACATTTTAAACCCTTTTTGGACTCAATATTTAATTTCCTTTCTTAAAAAATTCCCATGACCATATATGTACCCCTCAATAAGGCTAAAATGGCTTATTTCCTATCCGCAAATATGGGAGAGGGCCCAAATTTGAAACCATTCAGATATTTCACTAAAACTTGTGTTTTCCATGCTCAGAGAACATAATGTTATTGATTTCAGCCAACAGTTTTGTTAAATTTTATGAAATAATTTTTTTTTAGCCAAATAGGCCTCATGGGTTTTCCTGGTGTTTCTTCGAGCAAAATTCTTAAATGCAACCAGTGTTTTAAAGTGCTTATAATTTCAATGTTATTGGTCTGATCACTTTGAAACTTGGCAGTTAAGTTGGAAAAAGACTATTCTATGTGAATACAATTTTATTAGACTGTCCGAGGCTTTTCTGAGGACTATTAGGTACGAGGTTGCAGTTAGCTCCCTTCAATTTTCGTTGTCCAGTAATATAGTTCTTATAAAAACATAGTATTTCCTTCAAATTCTATTGTAATGTTAATTTAAATGATAAAAAGACAATCTTTGAATGAAATGAGAGATGAATGATTGTAGAAATTGGTCAAATTTGAGTTTTTTTGAAATTCAGTGATAAAGTTGTGATTCGGCTTAGTGCAAAAAGGTGAATTTTACAACTTTTTATGCTCTTCCGCCTTGACCCCTAGAGGGGTCAAATTTAAATAAAATTTTCTAAATCGTTAAACGGTAAAATTTTCTGAATTTTTCACCAATTTATGAAAAGCTAATAAATTTTATGTGGTCAAAATTTCTTTAGAAAAAAAATGGTGCAATTTTTTTAAATTGACAAAACGTTATATTGAAAATGCATTGCGAGCTAACTACCACCTCGTGCCTTATTAGAGGGGGGAGGGTGGTCTGTGTACAAGTGTTGCAGTTATCAAGTAATGAAAAATGTGGTCTTGTTGTGATCAGATAAAAAAGTTGTGGCAGTTTCAGTCTTTATTTGATGAATTTATCTCAATATTTGGTAATTTTAAGCATATTTGTATGTCTATGGGATTTTCAATAGAAATGGCTTATTTTGTATTATTTTCACAAATAAAAGGTCACTGCATGCAGATTAAGACTTACAATGGGCTAAAACAGCTATAAATCTTCTTATGTGATGTAGGAAAAATGTTTAAACTAAAATTTATTCAATATTTCTCACACAAAATCATTTTACTACTTGCAAAATAAGGCTGCCGCAGCATAAAAGCTTTTTTGTGTTGAACCTATGAATGCCATATCAAATCAAACTCTCTATATTGGCTTTATCATAGAAAAACCAGTCAGACTAGAATGAAAAATAGCTAAACAACACAAAATAGCACATGTTAGGTCTCTGGATTTCATAGAACAAGTCACATAATTGAACATATCCACTTTTTCTTGCTGTAGATTTGGCTGTTTTTCCTTGTTTCGCACATGAGTCTTAGACAATTTTTTATCTAAAGTGCTATAACTAGTCTTTTTGCTGTTAAAATCTGTTCAACATCATCGTCTCATGCTAAAAACACCTTTAAGTTTGCATATTGTTCCATATTTTACATTATTTTACCCTAAAACATTAGTTTTTTGTGATATGTGGAAAAAACGCATTCTAAAATCACATGGTTTATGTACTCCCAAACACAATTTAGAACTTAATTTTCATATGAATATGGTGTTTTTTGTCTTATTTTGTAAGCTTATTATGTATTTAACATTTTAAACCCTTTTTGGACTCAATATTTAATTTCCTTTCTTAAAAAATTCCCATGACCATATATGTACCCCTCAATAAGGCTAAAATGGCTTATTTCCTATCCGCAAATATGGGAGAGGGCCCAAATTTGAAACCATTCAGATATTTCACTAAAACTTGTGTTTTCCATGCTCAGAGAACATAATGTTATTGATTTCAGCCAACAGTTTTGTTAAATTTTATGAAATAATTTTTTTTTAGCCAAATAGGCCTCATGGGTTTTCCTGGTGTTTCTTCGAGCAAAATTCTTAAATGCAACCAGTGTTTTAAAGTGCTTATAATTTCAATGTTATTGGTCTGATCACTTTGAAACTTGGCAGTTAAGTTGGAAAAAGACTATTCTATGTGAATACAATTTTATTAGACTGTCCGAGGCTTTTCTGAGGACTATTAGGTACGAGGTTGCAGTTAGCTCCCTTCAATTTTCGTTGTCCAGTAATATAGTTCTTATAAAAACATAGTATTTCCTTCAAATTCTATTGTAATGTTAATTTAAATGATAAAAAGACAATCTTTGAATGAAATGAGAGATGAATGATTGTAGAAATTGGTCAAATTTGAGTTTTTTTGAAATTCAGTGATAAAGTTGTGATTCGGCTTAGTGCAAAAAGGTGAATTTTACAACTTTTTATGCTCTTCCGCCTTGACCCCTAGAGGGGTCAAATTTAAATAAAATTTTCTAAATCGTTAAACGGTAAAATTTTCTGAATTTTTCACCAATTTATGAAAAGCTAATAAATTTTATGTGGTCAAAATTTCTTTAGAAAAAAAATGGTGCAATTTTTTTAAATTGACAAAACGTTATATTGAAAATGCATTGCGAGCTAACTACCACCTCGTGCCTTATTAGAGGGGGGAGGGTGGTCTGTGTACAAGTGTTGCAGTTATCAAGTAATGAAAAATGTGGTCTTGCTGTGATCAGATAAAAAAGTTGTGGCAGTTTCAGTCTTTATTTGATGAATTTATCTCAATATTTGGTAATTTTAAGCATATTTGTATGTCTATGGGATTTTCAATAGAAATGGCTTATTTTGTATTATTTTCACAAATAAAAGGTCACTGCATGCAGATTAAGACTTACAATGGGCTAAAACAGCTATAAATCTTCTTATGTGATGTAGGAAAAATGTTTAAACTAAAATTTATTCAATATTTCTCACACAAAATCATTTTACTACTTGCAAAATAAGGCTGCCGCAGCATAAAAGCTTTTTTGTGTTGAACCTATGAATGCCATATCAAATCAAACTCTCTATATTGGCTTTATCATAGAAAAACCAGTCAGACTAGAATGAAAAATAGCTAAACAACACAAAATAGCACATGTTAGGTCTCTGGATTTCATAGAACAAGTCACATAATTGAACATATCCACTTTTTCTTGCTGTAGATTTGGCTGTTTTTCCTTGTTTCGCACATGAGTCTTAGACAATTTTTTATCTAAAGTGCTATAACTAGTCTTTTTGCTGTTAAAATCTGTTCAACATCATCGTCTCATGCTAAAAACACCTTTAAGTTTGCATATTGTTCCATATTTTACATTATTTTACCCTAAAACATTAGTTTTTTGTGATATGTGGAAAAAACGCATTCTAAAATCACATGGTTTATGTACTCCCAAACACAATTTAGAACTTAATTTTCATATGAATATGGTGTTTTTTGTCTTATTTTGTAAGCTTATTATGTATTTAACATTTTAAACCCTTTTTGGACTCAATATTTAATTTCCTTTCTTAAAAAATTCCCATGACCATATATGTACCCCTCAATAAGGCTAAAATGGCTTATTTCCTATCCGCAAATATGGGAGAGGGCCCAAATTTGAAACCATTCAGATATTTCACTAAAACTTGTGTTTTCCATGCTCAGAGAACATAATGTTATTGATTTCAGCCAACAGTTTTGTTAAATTTTATGAAATAATTTTTTTTTAGCCAAATAGGCCTCATGGGTTTTCCTGGTGTTTCTTCGAGCAAAATTCTTAAATGCAACCAGTGTTTTAAAGTGCTTATAATTTCAATGTTATTGGTCTGATCACTTTGAAACTTGGCAGTTAAGTTGGAAAAAGACTATTCTATGTGAATACAATTTTATTAGACTGTCCGAGGCTTTTCTGAGGACTATTAGGTACGAGGTTGCAGTTAGCTCCCTTCAATTTTCGTTGTCCAGTAATATAGTTCTTATAAAAACATAGTATTTCCTTCAAATTCTATTGTAATGTTAATTTAAATGATAAAAAGACAATCTTTGAATGAAATGAGAGATGAATGATTGTAGAAATTGGTCAAATTTGAGTTTTTTTGAAATTCAGTGATAAAGTTGTGATTCGGCTTAGTGCAAAAAGGTGAATTTTACAACTTTTTATGCTCTTCCGCCTTGACCCCTAGAGGGGTCAAATTTAAATAAAATTTTCTAAATCGTTAAACGGTAAAATTTTCTGAATTTTTCACCAATTTATGAAAAGCTAATAAATTTTATGTGGTCAAAATTTCTTTAGAAAAAAAATGGTGCAATTTTTTTAAATTGACAAAACGTTATATTGAAAATGCATTGCGAGCTAACTACCACCTCGTGCCTTATTAGAGGGGGGAGGGTGGTCTGTGTACAAGTGTTGCAGTTATCAAGTAATGAAAAATGTGGTCTTGCTGTGATCAGATAAAAAAGTTGTGGCAGTTTCAGTCTTTATTTGATGAATTTATCTCAATATTTGGTAATTTTAAGCATATTTGTATGTCTATGGGATTTTCAATAGAAATGGCTTATTTTGTATTATTTTCACAAATAAAAGGTCACTGCATGCAGATTAAGACTTACAATGGGCTAAAACAGCTATAAATCTTCTTATGTGATGTAGGAAAAATGTTTAAACTAAAATTTATTCAATATTTCTCACACAAAATCATTTTACTACTTGCAAAATAAGGCTGCCGCAGCATAAAAGCTTTTTTGTGTTGAACCTATGAATGCCATATCAAATCAAACTCTCTATATTGGCTTTATCATAGAAAAACCAGTCAGACTAGAATGAAAAATAGCTAAACAACACAAAATAGCACATGTTAGGTCTCTGGATTTCATAGAACAAGTCACATAATTGAACATATCCACTTTTTCTTGCTGTAGATTTGGCTGTTTTTCCTTGTTTCGCACATGAGTCTTAGACAATTTTTTATCTAAAGTGCTATAACTAGTCTTTTTGCTGTTAAAATCTGTTCAACATCATCGTCTCATGCTAAAAACACCTTTAAGTTTGCATATTGTTCCATATTTTACATTATTTTACCCTAAAACATTAGTTTTTTGTGATATGTGGAAAAAACGCATTCTAAAATCACATGGTTTATGTACTCCCAAACACAATTTAGAACTTAATTTTCATATGAATATGGTGTTTTTTGTCTTATTTTGTAAGCTTATTATGTATTTAACATTTTAAACCCTTTTTGGACTCAATATTTAATTTCCTTTCTTAAAAAATTCCCATGACCATATATGTACCCCTCAATAAGGCTAAAATGGCTTATTTCCTATCCGCAAATATGGGAGAGGGCCCAGATTTGAAACCATTCAGATATTTCACTAAAACTTGTGTTTTCCATGCTCAGAGAACATAATGTTATTGATTTCAGCCAACAGTTTTGTTAAATTTTATGAAATAATTTTTTTTTAGCCAAATAGGCCTCATGGGTTTTCCTGGTGTTTCTTCGAGCAAAATTCTTAAATGCAACCAGTGTTTTAAAGTGCTTATAATTTCAATGTTATTGGTCTGATCACTTTGAAACTTGGCAGTTAAGTTGGAAAAAGACTATTCTATGTGAATACAATTTTATTAGACTGTCCGAGGCTTTTCTGAGGACTATTAGGTACGAGGTTGCAGTTAGCTCCCTTCAATTTTCGTTGTCCAGTAATATAGTTCTTATAAAAACATAGTATTTCCTTCAAATTCTATTGTAATGTTAATTTAAATGATAAAAAGACAATCTTTGAATGAAATGAGAGATGAATGATTGTAGAAATTGGTCAAATTTGAGTTTTTTTGAAATTCAGTGATAAAGTTGTGATTCGGCTTAGTGCAAAAAGGTGAATTTTACAACTTTTTATGCTCTTCCGCCTTGACCCCTAGAGGGGTCAAATTTAAATAAAATTTTCTAAATCGTTAAACGGTAAAATTTTCTGAATTTTTCACCAATTTATGAAAAGCTAATAAATTTTATGTGGTCAAAATTTCTTTAGAAAAAAAATGGTGCAATTTTTTTAAATTGACAAAACGTTATATTGAAAATGCATTGCGAGCTAACTACCACCTCGTGCCTTATTAGAGGGGGGAGGGTGGTCTGTGTACAAGTGTTGCAGTTATCAAGTAATGAAAAATGTGGTCTTGTTGTGATCAGATAAAAAAGTTGTGGCAGTTTCAGTCTTTATTTGATGAATTTATCTCAATATTTGGTAATTTTAAGCATATTTGTATGTCTATGGGATTTTCAATAGAAATGGCTTATTTTGTATTATTTTCACAAATAAAAGGTCACTGCATGCAGATTAAGACTTACAATGGGCTAAAACAGCTATAAATCTTCTTATGTGATGTAGGAAAAATGTTTAAACTAAAATTTATTCAATATTTCTCACACAAAATCATTTTACTACTTGCAAAATAAGGCTGCCGCAGCATAAAAGCTTTTTTGTGTTGAACCTATGAATGCCATATCAAATCAAACTCTCTATATTGGCTTTATCATAGAAAAACCAGTCAGACTAGAATGAAAAATAGCTAAACAACACAAAATAGCACATGTTAGGTCTCTGGATTTCATAGAACAAGTCACATAATTGAACATATCCACTTTTTCTTGCTGTAGATTTGGCTGTTTTTCCTTGTTTCGCACATGAGTCTTAGACAATTTTTTATCTAAAGTGCTATAACTAGTCTTTTTGCTGTTAAAATCTGTTCAACATCATCGTCTCATGCTAAAAACACCTTTAAGTTTGCATATTGTTCCATATTTTACATTATTTTACCCTAAAACATTAGTTTTTTGTGATATGTGGAAAAAACGCATTCTAAAATCACATGGTTTATGTACTCCCAAACACAATTTAGAACTTAATTTTCATATGAATATGGTGTTTTTTGTCTTATTTTGTAAGCTTATTATGTATTTAACATTTTAAACCCTTTTTGGACTCAATATTTAATTTCCTTTCTTAAAAAATTCCCATGACCATATATGTACCCCTCAATAAGGCTAAAATGGCTTATTTCCTATCCGCAAATATGGGAGAGGGCCCAAATTTGAAACCATTCAGATATTTCACTAAAACTTGTGTTTTCCATGCTCAGAGAACATAATGTTATTGATTTCAGCCAACAGTTTTGTTAAATTTTATGAAATAATTTTTTTTTAGCCAAATAGGCCTCATGGGTTTTCCTGGTGTTTCTTCGAGCAAAATTCTTAAATGCAACCAGTGTTTTAAAGTGCTTATAATTTCAATGTTATTGGTCTGATCACTTTGAAACTTGGCAGTTAAGTTGGAAAAAGACTATTCTATGTGAATACAATTTTATTAGACTGTCCGAGGCTTTTCTGAGGACTATTATTAGAGGGGGGAGGGTGGTCTGTGTACAAGTGTTGCAGTTATCAAGTAATGAAAAATGTGGTCTTGTTGTGATCAGATAAAAAAGTTGTGGCAGTTTCAGTCTTTATTTGATGAATTTATCTCAATATTTGGTAATTTTAAGCATATTTGTATGTCTATGGGATTTTCAATAGAAATGGCTTATTTTGTATTATTTTCACAAATAAAAGGTCACTGCATGCAGATTAAGACTTACAATGGGCTAAAACAGCTATAAATCTTCTTATGTGATGTAGGAAAAATGTTTAAACTAAAATTTATTCAATATTTCTCACACAAAATCATTTTACTACTTGCAAAATAAGGCTGCCGCAGCATAAAAGCTTTTTTGTGTTGAACCTATGAATGCCATATCAAATCAAACTCTCTATATTGGCTTTATCATAGAAAAACCAGTCAGACTAGAATGAAAAATAGCTAAACAACACAAAATAGCACATGTTAGGTCTCTGGATTTCATAGAACAAGTCACATAATTGAACATATCCACTTTTTCTTGCTGTAGATTTGGCTGTTTTTCCTTGTTTCGCACATGAGTCTTAGACAATTTTTTATCTAAAGTGCTATAACTAGTCTTTTTGCTGTTAAAATCTGTTCAACATCATCGTCTCATGCTAAAAACACCTTTAAGTTTGCATATTGTTCCATATTTTACATTATTTTACCCTAAAACATTAGTTTTTTGTGATATGTGGAAAAAACGCATTCTAAAATCACATGGTTTATGTACTCCCAAACACAATTTAGAACTTAATTTTCATATGAATATGGTGTTTTTTGTCTTATTTTGTAAGCTTATTATGTATTTAACATTTTAAACCCTTTTTGGACTCAATATTTAATTTCCTTTCTTAAAAAATTCCCATGACCATATATGTACCCCTCAATAAGGCTAAAATGGCTTATTTCCTATCCGCAAATATGGGAGAGGGCCCAAATTTGAAACCATTCAGATATTTCACTAAAACTTGTGTTTTCCATGCTCAGAGAACATAATGTTATTGATTTCAGCCAACAGTTTTGTTAAATTTTATGAAATAATTTTTTTTTAGCCAAATAGGCCTCATGGGTTTTCCTGGTGTTTCTTCGAGCAAAATTCTTAAATGCAACCAGTGTTTTAAAGTGCTTATAATTTCAATGTTATTGGTCTGATCACTTTGAAACTTGGCAGTTAAGTTGGAAAAAGACTATTCTATGTGAATACAATTTTATTAGACTGTCCGAGGCTTTTCTGAGGACTATTATTAGAGGGGGGAGGGTGGTCTGTGTACAAGTGTTGCAGTTATCAAGTAATGAAAAATGTGGTCTTGTTGTGATCAGATAAAAAAGTTGTGGCAGTTTCAGTCTTTATTTGATGAATTTATCTCAATATTTGGTAATTTTAAGCATATTTGTATGTCTATGGGATTTTCAATAGAAATGGCTTATTTTGTATTATTTTCACAAATAAAAGGTCACTGCATGCAGATTAAGACTTACAATGGGCTAAAACAGCTATAAATCTTCTTATGTGATGTAGGAAAAATGTTTAAACTAAAATTTATTCAATATTTCTCACACAAAATCATTTTACTACTTGCAAAATAAGGCTGCCGCAGCATAAAAGCTTTTTTGTGTTGAACCTATGAATGCCATATCAAATCAAACTCTCTATATTGGCTTTATCATAGAAAAACCAGTCAGACTAGAATGAAAAATAGCTAAACAACACAAAATAGCACATGTTAGGTCTCTGGATTTCATAGAACAAGTCACATAATTGAACATATCCACTTTTTCTTGCTGTAGATTTGGCTGTTTTTCCTTGTTTCGCACATGAGTCTTAGACAATTTTTTATCTAAAGTGCTATAACTAGTCTTTTTGCTGTTAAAATCTGTTCAACATCATCGTCTCATGCTAAAAACACCTTTAAGTTTGCATATTGTTCCATATTTTACATTATTTTACCCTAAAACATTAGTTTTTTGTGATATGTGGAAAAAACGCATTCTAAAATCACATGGTTTATGTACTCCCAAACACAATTTAGAACTTAATTTTCATATGAATATGGTGTTTTTTGTCTTATTTTGTAAGCTTATTATGTATTTAACATTTTAAACCCTTTTTGGACTCAATATTTAATTTCCTTTCTTAAAAAATTCCCATGACCATATATGTACCCCTCAATAAGGCTAAAATGGCTTATTTCCTATCCGCAAATATGGGAGAGGGCCCAAATTTGAAACCATTCAGATATTTCACTAAAACTTGTGTTTTCCATGCTCAGAGAACATAATGTTATTGATTTCAGCCAACAGTTTTGTTAAATTTTATGAAATAATTTTTTTTTAGCCAAATAGGCCTCATGGGTTTTCCTGGTGTTTCTTCGAGCAAAATTCTTAAATGCAACCAGTGTTTTAAAGTGCTTATAATTTCAATGTTATTGGTCTGATCACTTTGAAACTTGGCAGTTAAGTTGGAAAAAGACTATTCTATGTGAATACAATTTTATTAGACTGTCCGAGGCTTTTCTGAGGACTATTATTAGAGGGGGGAGGGTGGTCTGTGTACAAGTGTTGCAGTTATCAAGTAATGAAAAATGTGGTCTTGTTGTGATCAGATAAAAAAGTTGTGGCAGTTTCAGTCTTTATTTGATGAATTTATCTCAATATTTGGTAATTTTAAGCATATTTGTATGTCTATGGGATTTTCAATAGAAATGGCTTATTTTGTATTATTTTCACAAATAAAAGGTCACTGCATGCAGATTAAGACTTACAATGGGCTAAAACAGCTATAAATCTTCTTATGTGATGTAGGAAAAATGTTTAAACTAAAATTTATTCAATATTTCTCACACAAAATCATTTTACTACTTGCAAAATAAGGCTGCCGCAGCATAAAAGCTTTTTTGTGTTGAACCTATGAATGCCATATCAAATCAAACTCTCTATATTGGCTTTATCATAGAAAAACCAGTCAGACTAGAATGAAAAATAGCTAAACAACACAAAATAGCACATGTTAGGTCTCTGGATTTCATAGAACAAGTCACATAATTGAACATATCCACTTTTTCTTGCTGTAGATTTGGCTGTTTTTCCTTGTTTCGCACATGAGTCTTAGACAATTTTTTATCTAAAGTGCTATAACTAGTCTTTTTGCTGTTAAAATCTGTTCAACATCATCGTCTCATGCTAAAAACACCTTTAAGTTTGCATATTGTTCCATATTTTACATTATTTTACCCTAAAACATTAGTTTTTTGTGATATGTGGAAAAAACGCATTCTAAAATCACATGGTTTATGTACTCCCAAACACAATTTAGAACTTAATTTTCATATGAATATGGTGTTTTTTGTCTTATTTTGTAAGCTTATTATGTATTTAACATTTTAAACCCTTTTTGGACTCAATATTTAATTTCCTTTCTTAAAAAATTCCCATGACCATATATGTACCCCTCAATAAGGCTAAAATGGCTTATTTCCTATCCGCAAATATGGGAGAGGGCCCAAATTTGAAACCATTCAGATATTTCACTAAAACTTGTGTTTTCCATGCTCAGAGAACATAATGTTATTGATTTCAGCCAACAGTTTTGTTAAATTTTATGAAATAATTTTTTTTTAGCCAAATAGGCCTCATGGGTTTTCCTGGTGTTTCTTCGAGCAAAATTCTTAAATGCAACCAGTGTTTTAAAGTGCTTATAATTTCAATGTTATTGGTCTGATCACTTTGAAACTTGGCAGTTAAGTTGGAAAAAGACTATTCTATGTGAATACAATTTTATTAGACTGTCCGAGGCTTTTCTGAGGACTATTAGGTACGAGGTTGCAGTTAGCTCCCTTCAATTTTCGTTGTCCAGTAATATAGTTCTTATAAAAACATAGTATTTCCTTCAAATTCTATTGTAATGTTAATTTAAATGATAAAAAGACAATCTTTGAATGAAATGAGAGATGAATGATTGTAGAAATTGGTCAAATTTGAGTTTTTTTGAAATTCAGTGATAAAGTTGTGATTCGGCTTAGTGCAAAAAGGTGAATTTTACAACTTTTTATGCTCTTCCGCCTTGACCCCTAGAGGGGTCAAATTTAAATAAAATTTTCTAAATCGTTAAACGGTAAAATTTTCTGAATTTTTCACCAATTTATGAAAAGCTAATAAATTTTATGTGGTCAAAATTTCTTTAGAAAAAAAATGGTGCAATTTTTTTAAATTGACAAAACGTTATATTGAAAATGCATTGCGAGCTAACTACCACCTCGTGCCTTATTAGAGGGGGGAGGGTGGTCTGTGTACAAGTGTTGCAGTTATCAAGTAATGAAAAATGTGGTCTTGTTGTGATCAGATAAAAAAGTTGTGGCAGTTTCAGTCTTTATTTGATGAATTTATCTCAATATTTGGTAATTTTAAGCATATTTGTATGTCTATGGGATTTTCAATAGAAATGGCTTATTTTGTATTATTTTCACAAATAAAAGGTCACTGCATGCAGATTAAGACTTACAATGGGCTAAAACAGCTATAAATCTTCTTATGTGATGTAGGAAAAATGTTTAAACTAAAATTTATTCAATATTTCTCACACAAAATCATTTTACTACTTGCAAAATAAGGCTGCCGCAGCATAAAAGCTTTTTTGTGTTGAACCTATGAATGCCATATCAAATCAAACTCTCTATATTGGCTTTATCATAGAAAAACCAGTCAGACTAGAATGAAAAATAGCTAAACAACACAAAATAGCACATGTTAGGTCTCTGGATTTCATAGAACAAGTCACATAATTGAACATATCCACTTTTTCTTGCTGTAGATTTGGCTGTTTTTCCTTGTTTCGCACATGAGTCTTAGACAATTTTTTATCTAAAGTGCTATAACTAGTCTTTTTGCTGTTAAAATCTGTTCAACATCATCGTCTCATGCTAAAAACACCTTTAAGTTTGCATATTGTTCCATATTTTACATTATTTTACCCTAAAACATTAGTTTTTTGTGATATGTGGAAAAAACGCATTCTAAAATCACATGGTTTATGTACTCCCAAACACAATTTAGAACTTAATTTTCATATGAATATGGTGTTTTTTGTCTTATTTTGTAAGCTTATTATGTATTTAACATTTTAAACCCTTTTTGGACTCAATATTTAATTTCCTTTCTTAAAAAATTCCCATGACCATATATGTACCCCTCAATAAGGCTAAAATGGCTTATTTCCTATCCGCAAATATGGGAGAGGGCCCAAATTTGAAACCATTCAGATATTTCACTAAAACTTGTGTTTTCCATGCTCAGAGAACATAATGTTATTGATTTCAGCCAACAGTTTTGTTAAATTTTATGAAATAATTTTTTTTTAGCCAAATAGGCCTCATGGGTTTTCCTGGTGTTTCTTCGAGCAAAATTCTTAAATGCAACCAGTGTTTTAAAGTGCTTATAATTTCAATGTTATTGGTCTGATCACTTTGAAACTTGGCAGTTAAGTTGGAAAAAGACTATTCTATGTGAATACAATTTTATTAGACTGTCCGAGGCTTTTCTGAGGACTATTATTAGAGGGGGGAGGGTGGTCTGTGTACAAGGGTTGCAGTTATCAAGTAATGAAAAATGTGGTCTTGTTGTGATCAGATAAAAAAGTTGTGGCAGTTTCAGTCTTTATTTGATGAATTTATCTCAATATTTGGTAATTTTAAGCATATTTGTATGTCTATGGGATTTTCAATAGAAATGGCTTATTTTGTATTATTTTCACAAATAAAAGGTCACTGCATGCAGATTAAGACTTACAATGGGCTAAAACAGCTATAAATCTTCTTATGTGATGTAGGAAAAATGTTTAAACTAAAATTTATTCAATATTTCTCACACAAAATCATTTTACTACTTGCAAAATAAGGCTGCCGCAGCATAAAAGCTTTTTTGTGTTGAACCTATGAATGCCATATCAAATCAAACTCTCTATATTGGCTTTATCATAGAAAAACCAGTCAGACTAGAATGAAAAATAGCTAAACAACACAAAATAGCACATGTTAGGTCTCTGGATTTCATAGAACAAGTCACATAATTGAACATATCCACTTTTTCTTGCTGTAGATTTGGCTGTTTTTCCTTGTTTCGCACATGAGTCTTAGACAATTTTTTATCTAAAGTGCTATAACTAGTCTTTTTGCTGTTAAAATCTGTTCAACATCATCGTCTCATGCTAAAAACACCTTTAAGTTTGCATATTGTTCCATATTTTACATTATTTTACCCTAAAACATTAGTTTTTTGTGATATGTGGAAAAAACGCATTCTAAAATCACATGGTTTATGTACTCCCAAGCACAATTTAGAACTTAATTTTCATATGAATATGGTGTTTTTTGTCTTATTTTGTAAGCTTATTATGTATTTAACATTTTAAACCCTTTTTGGACTCAATATTTAATTTCCTTTCTTAAAAAATTCCCATGACCATATATGTACCCCTCAATAAGGCTAAAATGGCTTATTTCCTATCCGCAAATATGGGAGAGGGCCCAAATTTGAAACCATTCAGATATTTCACTAAAACTTGTGTTTTCCATGCTCAGAGAACATAATGTTATTGATTTCAGCCAACAGTTTTGTTAAATTTTATGAAATAATTTTTTTTTAGCCAAATAGGCCTCATGGGTTTTCCTGGTGTTTCTTCGAGCAAAATTCTTAAATGCAACCAGTGTTTTAAAGTGCTTATAATTTCAATGTTATTGGTCTGATCACTTTGAAACTTGGCAGTTAAGTTGGAAAAAGACTATTCTATGTGAATACAATTTTATTAGACTGTCCGAGGCTTTTCTGAGGACTATTAGGTACGAGGTTGCAGTTAGCTCCCTTCAATTTTCGTTGTCCAGTAATATAGTTCTTATAAAAACATAGTATTTCCTTCAAATTCTATTGTAATGTTAATTTAAATGATAAAAAGACAATCTTTGAATGAAATGAGAGATGAATGATTGTAGAAATTGGTCAAATTTGAGTTTTTTTGAAATTCAGTGATAAAGTTGTGATTCGGCTTAGTGCAAAAAGGTGAATTTTACAACTTTTTATGCTCTTCCGCCTTGACCCCTAGAGGGGTCAAATTTAAATAAAATTTTCTAAATCGTTAAACGGTAAAATTTTCTGAATTTTTCACCAATTTATGAAAAGCTAATAAATTTTATGTGGTCAAAATTTCTTTAGAAAAAAAATGGTGCAATTTTTTTAAATTGACAAAACGTTATATTGAAAATGCATTGCGAGCTAACTACCACCTCGTGCCTTATTAGAGGGGGGAGGGTGGTCTGTGTACAAGTGTTGCAGTTATCAAGTAATGAAAAATGTGGTCTTGTTGTGATCAGATAAAAAAGTTGTGGCAGTTTCAGTCTTTATTTGATGAATTTATCTCAATATTTGGTAATTTTAAGCATATTTGTATGTCTATGGGATTTTCAATAGAAATGGCTTATTTTGTATTATTTTCACAAATAAAAGGTCACTGCATGCAGATTAAGACTTACAATGGGCTAAAACAGCTATAAATCTTCTTATGTGATGTAGGAAAAATGTTTAAACTAAAATTTATTCAATATTTCTCACACAAAATCATTTTACTACTTGCAAAATAAGGCTGCCGCAGCATAAAAGCTTTTTTGTGTTGAACCTATGAATGCCATATCAAATCAAACTCTCTATATTGGCTTTATCATAGAAAAACCAGTCAGACTAGAATGAAAAATAGCTAAACAACACAAAATAGCACATGTTAGGTCTCTGAATTTCATAGAACAAGTCACATAATTGAACATATCCACTTTTTCTTGCTGTAGATTTGGCTGTTTTTCCTTGTTTCGCACATGAGTCTTAGACAATTTTTTATCTAAAGTGCTATAACTAGTCTTTTTGCTGTTAAAATCTGTTCAACATCATCGTCTCATGCTAAAAACACCTTTAAGTTTGCATATTGTTCCATATTTTACATTATTTTACCCTAAAACATTAGTTTTTTGTGATATGTGGAAAAAACGCATTCTAAAATCACATGGTTTATGTACTCCCAAACACAATTTAGAACTTAATTTTCATATGAATATGGTGTTTTTTGTCTTATTTTGTAAGCTTATTATGTATTTAACATTTTAAACCCTTTTTGGACTCAATATTTAATTTCCTTTCTTAAAAAATTCCCATGACCATATATGTACCCCTCAATAAGGCTAAAATGGCTTATTTCTTATCCGCAAATATGGGAGAGGGCCCAAATTTGAAACCATTCAGATATTTCACTAAAACTTGTGTTTTCCATGCTCAGAGAACATAATGTTATTGATTTCAGCCAACAGTTTTGTTAAATTTTATGAAATAATTTTTTTTTAGCCAAATAGGCCTCATGGGTTTTCCTGGTGTTTCTTCGAGCAAAATTCTTAAATGCAACCAGTGTTTTAAAGTGCTTATAATTTCAATGTTATTGGTCTGATCACTTTGAAACTTGGCAGTTAAGTTGGAAAAAGACTATTCTATGTGAATACAATTTTATTAGACTGTCCGAGGCTTTTCTGAGGACTATTAGGTACGAGGTTGCAGTTAGCTCCCTTCAATTTTCGTTGTCCAGTAATATAGTTCTTATAAAAACATAGTATTTCCTTCAAATTCTATTGTAATGTTAATTTAAATGATAAAAAGACAATCTTTGAATGAAATGAGAGATGAATGATTGTAGAAATTGGTCAAATTTGAGTTTTTTTGAAATTCAGTGATAAAGTTGTGATTCGGCTTAGTGCAAAAAGGTGAATTTTACAACTTTTTATGCTCTTCCGCCTTGACCCCTAGAGGGGTCAAATTTAAATAAAATTTTCTAAATCGTTAAACGGTAAAATTTTCTGAATTTTTCACCAATTTATGAAAAGCTAATAAATTTTATGTGGTCAAAATTTCTTTAGAAAAAAAATGGTGCAATTTTTTTAAATTGACAAAACGTTATATTGAAAATGCATTGCGAGCTAACTACCACCTCGTGCCTTATTAGAGGGGGGAGGGTGGTCTGTGTACAAGTGTTGCAGTTATCAAGTAATGAAAAATGTGGTCTTGTTGTGATCAGATAAAAAAGTTGTGGCAGTTTCAGTCTTTATTTGATGAATTTATCTCAATATTTGGTAATTTTAAGCATATTTGTATGTCTATGGGATTTTCAATAGAAATGGCTTATTTTGTATTATTTTCACAAATAAAAGGTCACTGCATGCAGATTAAGACTTACAATGGGCTAAAACAGCTATAAATCTTCTTGTGTGATGTAGGAAAAATGTTTAAACTAAAATTTATTCAATATTTCTCACACAAAATCATTTTACTACTTGCAAAATAAGGCTGCCGCAGCATAAAAGCTTTTTTGTGTTGAACCTATGAATGCCATATCAAATCAAACTCTCTATATTGGCTTTATCATAGAAAAACCAGTCAGACTAGAATGAAAAATAGCTAAACAACACAAAATAGCACATGTTAGGTCTCTGGATTTCATAGAACAAGTCACATAATTGAACATATCCACTTTTTCTTGCTGTAGATTTGGCTGTTTTTCCTTGTTTCGCACATGAGTCTTAGACAATTTTTTATCTAAAGTGCTATAACTAGTCTTTTTGCTGTTAAAATCTGTTCAACATCATCGTCTCATGCTAAAAACACCTTTAAGTTTGCATATTGTTCCATATTTTACATTATTTTACCCTAAAACATTAGTTTTTTGTGATATGTGGAAAAAACGCATTCTAAAATCACATGGTTTATGTACTCCCAAACACAATTTAGAACTTAATTTTCATATGAATATGGTGTTTTTTGTCTTATTTTGTAAGCTTATTATGTATTTAACATTTTAAACCCTTTTTGGACTCAATATTTAATTTCCTTTCTTAAAAAATTCCCATGACCATATATGTACCCCTCAATAAGGCTAAAATGGCTTATTTCCTATCCGCAAATATGGGAGAGGGCCCAAATTTGAAACCATTCAGATATTTCACTAAAACTTGTGTTTTCCATGCTCAGAGAACATAATGTTATTGATTTCAGCCAACAGTTTTGTTAAATTTTATGAAATAATTTTTTTTTAGCCAAATAGGCCTCATGGGTTTTCCTGGTGTTTCTTCGAGCAAAATTCTTAAATGCAACCAGTGTTTTAAAGTGCTTATAATTTCAATGTTATTGGTCTGATCACTTTGAAACTTGGCAGTTAAGTTGGAAAAAGACTATTCTATGTGAATACAATTTTATTAGACTGTCCGAGGCTTTTCTGAGGACTATTAGGTACGAGGTTGCAGTTAGCTCCCTTCAATTTTCGTTGTCCAGTAATATAGTTCTTATAAAAACATAGTATTTCCTTCAAATTCTATTGTAATGTTAATTTAAATGATAAAAAGACAATCTTTGAATGAAATGAGAGATGAATGATTGTAGAAATTGGTCAAATTTGAGTTTTTTTGAAATTCAGTGATAAAGTTGTGATTCGGCTTAGTGCAAAAAGGTGAATTTTACAACTTTTTATGCTCTTCCGCCTTGACCCCTAGAGGGGTCAAATTTAAATAAAATTTTCTAAATCGTTAAACGGTAAAATTTTCTGAATTTTTCACCAATTTATGAAAAGCTAATAAATTTTATGTGGTCAAAATTTCTTTAGAAAAAAAATGGTGCAATTTTTTTAAATTGACAAAACGTTATATTGAAAATGCATTGCGAGCTAACTACCACCTCGTGCCTTATTAGAGGGGGGAGGGTGGTCTGTGTACAAGTGTTGCAGTTATCAAGTAATGAAAAATGTGGTCTTGCTGTGATCAGATAAAAAAGTTGTGGCAGTTTCAGTCTTTATTTGATGAATTTATCTCAATATTTGGTAATTTTAAGCATATTTGTATGTCTATGGGATTTTCAATAGAAATGGCTTATTTTGTATTATTTTCACAAATAAAAGGTCACTGCATGCAGATTAAGACTTACAATGGGCTAAAACAGCTATAAATCTTCTTATGTGATGTAGGAAAAATGTTTAAACTAAAATTTATTCAATATTTCTCACACAAAATCATTTTACTACTTGCAAAATAAGGCTGCCGCAGCATAAAAGCTTTTTTGTGTTGAACCTATGAATGCCATATCAAATCAAACTCTCTATATTGGCTTTATCATAGAAAAACCAGTCAGACTAGAATGAAAAATAGCTAAACAACACAAAATAGCACATGTTAGGTCTCTGGATTTCATAGAACAAGTCACATAATTGAACATATCCACTTTTTCTTGCTGTAGATTTGGCTGTTTTTCCTTGTTTCGCACATGAGTCTTAGACAATTTTTTATCTAAAGTGCTATAACTAGTCTTTTTGCTGTTAAAATCTGTTCAACATCATCGTCTCATGCTAAAAACACCTTTAAGTTTGCATATTGTTCCATATTTTACATTATTTTACCCTAAAACATTAGTTTTTTGTGATATGTGGAAAAAACGCATTCTAAAATCACATGGTTTATGTACTCCCAAACACAATTTAGAACTTAATTTTCATATGAATATGGTGTTTTTTGTCTTATTTTGTAAGCTTATTATGTATTTAACATTTTAAACCCTTTTTGGACTCAATATTTAATTTCCTTTCTTAAAAAATTCCCATGACCATATATGTACCCCTCAATAAGGCTAAAATGGCTTATTTCCTATCCGCAAATATGGGAGAGGGCCCAAATTTGAAACCATTCAGATATTTCACTAAAACTTGTGTTTTCCATGCTCAGAGAACATAATGTTATTGATTTCAGCCAACAGTTTTGTTAAATTTTATGAAATAATTTTTTTTTAGCCAAATAGGCCTCATGGGTTTTCCTGGTGTTTCTTCGAGCAAAATTCTTAAATGCAACCAGTGTTTTAAAGTGCTTATAATTTCAATGTTATTGGTCTGATCACTTTGAAACTTGGCAGTTAAGTTGGAAAAAGACTATTCTATGTGAATACAATTTTATTAGACTGTCCGAGG
Organism: Arcuatula senhousia; assembly: GCA_963971305.1. Taxonomy (NCBI): domain Eukaryota; kingdom Metazoa; phylum Mollusca; class Bivalvia; order Mytilida; family Mytilidae; genus Arcuatula; species Arcuatula senhousia. Next base: position 54,216 of record CAXARO010000476.1, on the reverse strand, counting down.
CTTTTCTGAGGACTATTAGGTACGAGGTTGCAGTTAGCTCCCTTCAATTTTCGTTGTCCAGTAATATAGTTCTTATAAAAACATAGTATTTCCTTCAAATTCTATTGTAATGTTAATTTAAATGATAAAAAGACAATCTTTGAATGAAATGAGAGATGAATGATTGTAGAAATTGGTCAAATTTGAGTTTTTTTGAAATTCAGTGATAAAGTTGTGATTCGGCTTAGTGCAAAAAGGTGAATTTTACAACTTTTTATGCTCTTCCGCCTTGACCCCTAGAGGGGTCAAATTTAAATAAAATTTTCTAAATCGTTAAACGGTAAAATTTTCTGAATTTTTCACCAATTTATGAAAAGCTAATAAATTTTATGTGGTCAAAATTTCTTTAGAAAAAAAATGGTGCAATTTTTTTAAATTGACAAAACGTTATATTGAAAATGCATTGCGAGCTAACTACCACCTCGTGCCTTATTAGAGGGGGGAGGGTGGTCTGTGTACAAGTGTTGCAGTTATCAAGTAATGAAAAATGTGGTCTTGTTGTGATCAGATAAAAAAGTTGTGGCAGTTTCAGTCTTTATTTGATGAATTTATCTCAATATTTGGTAATTTTAAGCATATTTGTATGTCTATGGGATTTTCAATAGAAATGGCTTATTTTGTATTATTTTCACAAATAAAAGGTCACTGCATGCAGATTAAGACTTACAATGGGCTAAAACAGCTATAAATCTTCTTATGTGATGTAGGAAAAATGTTTAAACTAAAATTTATTCAATATTTCTCACACAAAATCATTTTACTACTTGCAAAATAAGGCTGCCGCAGCATAAAAGCTTTTTTGTGTTGAACCTATGAATGCCATATCAAATCAAACTCTCTATATTGGCTTTATCATAGAAAAACCAGTCAGACTAGAATGAAAAATAGCTAAACAACACAAAATAGCACATGTTAGGTCTCTGGATTTCATAGAACAAGTCACATAATTGAACATATCCACTTTTTCTTGCTGTAGATTTGGCTGTTTTTCCTTGTTTCGCACATGAGTCTTAGACAATTTTTTATCTAAAGTGCTATAACTAGTCTTTTTGCTGTTAAAATCTGTTCAACATCATCGTCTCATGCTAAAAACACCTTTAAGTTTGCATATTGTTCCATATTTTACATTATTTTACCCTAAAACATTAGTTTTTTGTGATATGTGGAAAAAACGCATTCTAAAATCACATGGTTTATGTACTCCCAAACACAATTTAGAACTTAATTTTCATATGAATATGGTGTTTTTTGTCTTATTTTGTAAGCTTATTATGTATTTAACATTTTAAACCCTTTTTGGACTCAATATTTAATTTCCTTTCTTAAAAAATTCCCATGACCATATATGTACCCCTCAATAAGGCTAAAATGGCTTATTTCCTATCCGCAAATATGGGAGAGGGCCCAAATTTGAAACCATTCAGATATTTCACTAAAACTTGTGTTTTCCATGCTCAGAGAACATAATGTTATTGATTTCAGCCAACAGTTTTGTTAAATTTTATGAAATAATTTTTTTTTAGCCAAATAGGCCTCATGGGTTTTCCTGGTGTTTCTTCGAGCAAAATTCTTAAATGCAACCAGTGTTTTAAAGTGCTTATAATTTCAATGTTATTGGTCTGATCACTTTGAAACTTGGCAGTTAAGTTGGAAAAAGACTATTCTATGTGAATACAATTTTATTAGACTGTCCGAGGCTTTTCTGAGGACTATTAGGTACGAGGTTGCAGTTAGCTCCCTTCAATTTTCGTTGTCCAGTAATATAGTTCTTATAAAAACATAGTATTTCCTTAAAATTCTATTGTAATGTTAATTTAAATGATAAAAAGACAATCTTTGAATGAAATGAGAGATGAATGATTGTAGAAATTGGTCAAATTTGAGTTTTTTTGAAATTCAGTGATAAAGTTGTGATTCGGCTTAGTGCAAAAAGGTGAATTTTACAACTTTTTATGCTCTTCCGCCTTGACCCCTAGAGGGGTCAAATTTAAATAAAATTTTCTAAATCGTTAAACGGTAAAATTTTCTGAATTTTTCACCAATTTATGAAAAGCTAATAAATTTTATGTGGTCAAAATTTCTTTAGAAAAAAAATGGTGCAATTTTTTTAAATTGACAAAACGTTATATTGAAAATGCATTGCGAGCTAACTACCACCTCGTGCCTTATTAGAGGGGGGAGGGTGGTCTGTGTACAAGTGTTGCAGTTATCAAGTAATGAAAAATGTGGTCTTGTTGTGATCAGATAAAAAAGTTGTGGCAGTTTCAGTCTTTATTTGATGAATTTATCTCAATATTTGGTAATTTTAAGCATATTTGTATGTCTATGGGATTTTCAATAGAAATGGCTTATTTTGTATTATTTTCACAAATAAAAGGTCACTGCATGCAGATTAAGACTTACAATGGGCTAAAACAGCTATAAATCTTCTTATGTGATGTAGGAAAAATGTTTAAACTAAAATTTATTCAATATTTCTCACACAAAATCATTTTACTACTTGCAAAATAAGGCTGCCGCAGCATAAAAGCTTTTTTGTGTTGAACCTATGAATGCCATATCAAATCAAACTCTCTATATTGGCTTTATCATAGAAAAACCAGTCAGACTAGAATGAAAAATAGCTAAACAACACAAAATAGCACATGTTAGGTCTCTGGATTTCATAGAACAAGTCACATAATTGAACATATCCACTTTTTCTTGCTGTAGATTTGGCTGTTTTTCCTTGTTTCGCACATGAGTCTTAGACAATTTTTTATCTAAAGTGCTATAACTAGTCTTTTTGCTGTTAAAATCTGTTCAACATCATCGTCTCATGCTAAAAACACCTTTAAGTTTGCATATTGTTCCATATTTTACATTATTTTACCCTAAAACATTAGTTTTTTGTGATATGTGGAAAAAACGCATTCTAAAATCACATGGTTTATGTACTCCCAAACACAATTTAGAACTTAATTTTCATATGAATATGGTGTTTTTTGTCTTATTTTGTAAGCTTATTATGTATTTAACATTTTAAACCCTTTTTGGACTCAATATTTAATTTCCTTTCTTAAAAAATTCCCATGACCATATATGTACCCCTCAATAAGGCTAAAATGGCTTATTTCCTATCCGCAAATATGGGAGAGGGCCCAAATTTGAAACCATTCAGATATTTCACTAAAACTTGTGTTTTCCATGCTCAGAGAACATAATGTTATTGATTTCAGCCAACAGTTTTGTTAAATTTTATGAAATAATTTTTTTTTAGCCAAATAGGCCTCATGGGTTTTCCTGGTGTTTCTTCGAGCAAAATTCTTAAATGCAACCAGTGTTTTAAAGTGCTTATAATTTCAATGTTATTGGTCTGATCACTTTGAAACTTGGCAGTTAAGTTGGAAAAAGACTATTCTATGTGAATACAATTTTATTAGACTGTCCGAGGCTTTTCTGAGGACTATTAGGTACGAGGTTGCAGTTAGCTCCCTTCAATTTTCGTTGTCCAGTAATATAGTTCTTATAAAAACATAGTATTTCCTTCAAATTCTATTGTAATGTTAATTTAAATGATAAAAAGACAATCTTTGAATGAAATGAGAGATGAATGATTGTAGAAATTGGTCAAATTTGAGTTTTTTTGAAATTCAGTGATAAAGTTGTGATTCGGCTTAGTGCAAAAAGGTGAATTTTACAACTTTTTATGCTCTTCCGCCTTGACCCCTAGAGGGGTCAAATTTAAATAAAATTTTCTAAATCGTTAAACGGTAAAATTTTCTGAATTTTTCACCAATTTATGAAAAGCTAATAAATTTTATGTGGTCAAAATTTCTTTAGAAAAAAAATGGTGCAATTTTTTTAAATTGACAAAACGTTATATTGAAAATGCATTGCGAGCTAACTACCACCTCGTGCCTTATTAGAGGGGGGAGGGTGGTCTGTGTACAAGTGTTGCAGTTATCAAGTAATGAAAAATGTGGTCTTGTTGTGATCAGATAAAAAAGTTGTGGCAGTTTCAGTCTTTATTTGATGAATTTATCTCAATATTTGGTAATTTTAAGCATATTTGTATGTCTATGGGATTTTCAATAGAAATGGCTTATTTTGTATTATTTTCACAAATAAAAGGTCACTGCATGCAGATTAAGACTTACAATGGGCTAAAACAGCTATAAATCTTCTTATGTGATGTAGGAAAAATGTTTAAACTAAAATTTATTCAATATTTCTCACACAAAATCATTTTACTACTTGCAAAATAAGGCTGCCGCAGCATAAAAGCTTTTTTGTGTTGAACCTATGAATGCCATATCAAATCAAACTCTCTATATTGGCTTTATCATAGAAAAACCAGTCAGACTAGAATGAAAAATAGCTAAACAACACAAAATAGCACATGTTAGGTCTCTGGATTTCATAGAACAAGTCACATAATTGAACATATCCACTTTTTCTTGCTGTAGATTTGGCTGTTTTTCCTTGTTTCGCACATGAGTCTTAGACAATTTTTTATCTAAAGTGCTATAACTAGTCTTTTTGCTGTTAAAATCTGTTCAACATCATCGTCTCATGCTAAAAACACCTTTAAGTTTGCATATTGTTCCATATTTTACATTATTTTACCCTAAAACATTAGTTTTTTGTGATATGTGGAAAAAACGCATTCTAAAATCACATGGTTTATGTACTCCCAAACACAATTTAGAACTTAATTTTCATATGAATATGGTGTTTTTTGTCTTATTTTGTAAGCTTATTATGTATTTAACATTTTAAACCCTTTTTGGACTCAATATTTAATTTCCTTTCTTAAAAAATTCCCATGACCATATATGTACCCCTCAATAAGGCTAAAATGGCTTATTTCCTATCCGCAAATATGGGAGAGGGCCCAAATTTGAAACCATTCAGATATTTCACTAAAACTTGTGTTTTCCATGCTCAGAGAACATAATGTTATTGATTTCAGCCAACAGTTTTGTTAAATTTTATGAAATAATTTTTTTTTAGCCAAATAGGCCTCATGGGTTTTCCTGGTGTTTCTTCGAGCAAAATTCTTAAATGCAACCAGTGTTTTAAAGTGCTTATAATTTCAATGTTATTGGTCTGATCACTTTGAAACTTGGCAGTTAAGTTGGAAAAAGACTATTCTATGTGAATACAATTTTATTAGACTGTCCGAGGCTTTTCTGAGGACTATTAGGTACGAGGTTGCAGTTAGCTCCCTTCAATTTTCGTTGTCCAGTAATATAGTTCTTATAAAAACATAGTATTTCCTTCAAATTCTATTGTAATGTTAATTTAAATGATAAAAAGACAATCTTTGAATGAAATGAGAGATGAATGATTGTAGAAATTGGTCAAATTTGAGTTTTTTTGAAATTCAGTGATAAAGTTGTGATTCGGCTTAGTGCAAAAAGGTGAATTTTACAACTTTTTATGCTCTTCCGCCTTGACCCCTAGAGGGGTCAAATTTAAATAAAATTTTCTAAATCGTTAAACGGTAAAATTTTCTGAATTTTTCACCAATTTATGAAAAGCTAATAAATTTTATGTGGTCAAAATTTCTTTAGAAAAAAAATGGTGCAATTTTTTTAAATTGACAAAACGTTATATTGAAAATGCATTGCGAGCTAACTACCACCTCGTGCCTTATTAGAGGGGGGAGGGTGGTCTGTGTACAAGTGTTGCAGTTATCAAGTAATGAAAAATGTGGTCTTGTTGTGATCAGATAAAAAAGTTGTGGCAGTTTCAGTCTTTATTTGATGAATTTATCTCAATATTTGGTAATTTTAAGCATATTTGTATGTCTATGGGATTTTCAATAGAAATGGCTTATTTTGTATTATTTTCACAAATAAAAGGTCACTGCATGCAGATTAAGACTTACAATGGGCTAAAACAGCTATAAATCTTCTTATGTGATGTAGGAAAAATGTTTAAACTAAAATTTATTCAATATTTCTCACACAAAATCATTTTACTACTTGCAAAATAAGGCTGCCGCAGCATAAAAGCTTTTTTGTGTTGAACCTATGAATGCCATATCAAATCAAACTCTCTATATTGGCTTTATCATAGAAAAACCAGTCAGACTAGAATGAAAAATAGCTAAACAACACAAAATAGCACATGTTAGGTCTCTGGATTTCATAGAACAAGTCACATAATTGAACATATCCACTTTTTCTTGCTGTAGATTTGGCTGTTTTTCCTTGTTTCGCACATGAGTCTTAGACAATTTTTTATCTAAAGTGCTATAACTAGTCTTTTTGCTGTTAAAATCTGTTCAACATCATCGTCTCATGCTAAAAACACCTTTAAGTTTGCATATTGTTCCATATTTTACATTATTTTACCCTAAAACATTAGTTTTTTGTGATATGTGGAAAAAACGCATTCTAAAATCACATGGTTTATGTACTCCCAAACACAATTTAGAACTTAATTTTCATATGAATATGGTGTTTTTTGTCTTATTTTGTAAGCTTATTATGTATTTAACATTTTAAACCCTTTTTGGACTCAATATTTAATTTCCTTTCTTAAAAAATTCCCATGACCATATATGTACCCCTCAATAAGGCTAAAATGGCTTATTTCCTATCCGCAAATATGGGAGAGGGCCCAAATTTGAAACCATTCAGATATTTCACTAAAACTTGTGTTTTCCATGCTCAGAGAACATAATGTTATTGATTTCAGCCAACAGTTTTGTTAAATTTTATGAAATAATTTTTTTTTAGCCAAATAGGCCTCATGGGTTTTCCTGGTGTTTCTTCGAGCAAAATTCTTAAATGCAACCAGTGTTTTAAAGTGCTTATAATTTCAATGTTATTGGTCTGATCACTTTGAAACTTGGCAGTTAAGTTGGAAAAAGACTATTCTATGTGAATACAATTTTATTAGACTGTCCGAGGCTTTTCTGAGGACTATTAGGTACGAGGTTGCAGTTAGCTCCCTTCAATTTTCGTTGTCCAGTAATATAGTTCTTATAAAAACATAGTATTTCCTTCAAATTCTATTGTAATGTTAATTTAAATGATAAAAAGACAATCTTTGAATGAAATGAGAGATGAATGATTGTAGAAATTGGTCAAATTTGAGTTTTTTTGAAATTCAGTGATAAAGTTGTGATTCGGCTTAGTGCAAAAAGGTGAATTTTACAACTTTTTATGCTCTTCCGCCTTGACCCCTAGAGGGGTCAAATTTAAATAAAATTTTCTAAATCGTTAAACGGTAAAATTTTCTGAATTTTTCACCAATTTATGAAAAGCTAATAAATTTTATGTGGTCAAAATTTCTTTAGAAAAAAAATGGTGCAATTTTTTTAAATTGACAAAACGTTATATTGAAAATGCATTGCGAGCTAACTACCACCTCGTGCCTTATTAGAGGGGGGAGGGTGGTCTGTGTACAAGTGTTGCAGTTATCAAGTAATGAAAAATGTGGTCTTGTTGTGATCAGATAAAAAAGTTGTGGCAGTTTCAGTCTTTATTTGATGAATTTATCTCAATATTTGGTAATTTTAAGCATATTTGTATGTCTATGGGATTTTCAATAGAAATGGCTTATTTTGTATTATTTTCACAAATAAAAGGTCACTGCATGCAGATTAAGACTTACAATGGGCTAAAACAGCTATAAATCTTCTTATGTGATGTAGGAAAAATGTTTAAACTAAAATTTATTCAATATTTCTCACACAAAATCATTTTACTACTTGCAAAATAAGGCTGCCGCAGCATAAAAGCTTTTTTGTGTTGAACCTATGAATGCCATATCAAATCAAACTCTCTATATTGGCTTTATCATAGAAAAACCAGTCAGACTAGAATGAAAAATAGCTAAACAACACAAAATAGCACATGTTAGGTCTCTGGATTTCATAGAACAAGTCACATAATTGAACATATCCACTTTTTCTTGCTGTAGATTTGGCTGTTTTTCCTTGTTTCGCACATGAGTCTTAGACAATTTTTTATCTAAAGTGCTATAACTAGTCTTTTTGCTGTTAAAATCTGTTCAACATCATCGTCTCATGCTAAAAACACCTTTAAGTTTGCATATTGTTCCATATTTTACATTATTTTACCCTAAAACACTAGTTTTTTGTGATATGTGGAAAAAACGCATTCTAAAATCACATGGTTTATGTACTCCCAAACACAATTTAGAACTTAATTTTCATATGAATATGGTGTTTTTTGTCTTATTTTGTAAGCTTATTATGTATTTAACATTTTAAACCCTTTTTGGACTCAATATTTAATTTCCTTTCTTAAAAAATTCCCATGACCATATATGTACCCCTCAATAAGGCTAAAATGGCTTATTTCCTATCCGCAAATATGGGAGAGGGCCCAAATTTGAAACCATTCAGATATTTCACTAAAACTTGTGTTTTCCATGCTCAGAGAACATAATGTTATTGATTTCAGCCAACAGTTTTGTTAAATTTTATGAAATAATTTTTTTTTAGCCAAATAGGCCTCATGGGTTTTCCTGGTGTTTCTTCGAGCAAAATTCTTAAATGCAACCAGTGTTTTAAAGTGCTTATAATTTCAATGTTATTGGTCTGATCACTTTGAAACTTGGCAGTTAAGTTGGAAAAAGACTATTCTATGTGAATACAATTTTATTAGACTGTCCGAGGCTTTTCTGAGGACTATTAGGTACGAGGTTGCAGTTAGCTCCCTTCAATTTTCGTTGTCCAGTAATATAGTTCTTATAAAAACATAGTATTTCCTTCAAATTCTATTGTAATGTTAATTTAAATGATAAAAAGACAATCTTTGAATGAAATGAGAGATGAATGATTGTAGAAATTGGTCAAATTTGAGTTTTTTTGAAATTCAGTGATAAAGTTGTGATTCGGCTTAGTGCAAAAAGGTGAATTTTACAACTTTTTATGCTCTTCCGCCTTGACCCCTAGAGGGGTCAAATTTAAATAAAATTTTCTAAATCGTTAAACGGTAAAATTTTCTGAATTTTTCACCAATTTATGAAAAGCTAATAAATTTTATGTGGTCAAAATTTCTTTAGAAAAAAAATGGTGCAATTTTTTTAAATTGACAAAACGTTATATTGAAAATGCATTGCGAGCTAACTACCACCTCGTGCCTTATTAGAGGGGGGAGGGTGGTCTGTGTACAAGTGTTGCAGTTATCAAGTAATGAAAAATGTGGTCTTGTTGTGATCAGATAAAAAAGTTGTGGCAGTTTCAGTCTTTATTTGATGAATTTATCTCAATATTTGGTAATTTTAAGCATATTTGTATGTCTATGGGATTTTCAATAGAAATGGCTTATTTTGTATTATTTTCACAAATAAAAGGTCACTGCATGCAGATTAAGACTTACAATGGGCTAAAACAGCTATAAATCTTCTTATGTGATGTAGGAAAAATGTTTAAACTAAAATTTATTCAATATTTCTCACACAAAATCATTTTACTACTTGCAAAATAAGGCTGCCGCAGCATAAAAGCTTTTTTGTGTTGAACCTATGAATGCCATATCAAATCAAACTCTCTATATTGGCTTTATCATAGAAAAACCAGTCAGACTAGAATGAAAAATAGCTAAACAACACAAAATAGCACATGTTAGGTCTCTGGATTTCATAGAACAAGTCACATAATTGAACATATCCACTTTTTCTTGCTGTAGATTTGGCTGTTTTTCCTTGTTTCGCACATGAGTCTTAGACAATTTTTTATCTAAAGTGCTATAACTAGTCTTTTTGCTGTTAAAATCTGTTCAACATCATCGTCTCATGCTAAAAACACCTTTAAGTTTGCATATTGTTCCATATTTTACATTATTTTACCCTAAAACATTAGTTTTTTGTGATATGTGGAAAAAACGCATTCTAAAATCACATGGTTTATGTACTCCCAAACACAATTTAGAACTTAATTTTCATATGAATATGGTGTTTTTTGTCTTATTTTGTAAGCTTATTATGTATTTAACATTTTAAACCCTTTTTGGACTCAATATTTAATTTCCTTTCTTAAAAAATTCCCATGACCATATATGTACCCCTCAATAAGGCTAAAATGGCTTATTTCCTATCCGCAAATATGGGAGAGGGCCCAAATTTGAAACCATTCAGATATTTCACTAAAACTTGTGTTTTCCATGCTCAGAGAACATAATGTTATTGATTTCAGCCAACAGTTTTGTTAAATTTTATGAAATAATTTTTTTTTAGCCAAATAGGCCTCATGGGTTTTCCTGGTGTTTCTTCGAGCAAAATTCTTAAATGCAACCAGTGTTTTAAAGTGCTTATAATTTCAATGTTATTGGTCTGATCACTTTGAAACTTGGCAGTTAAGTTGGAAAAAGACTATTCTATGTGAATACAATTTTATTAGACTGTCCGAGGCTTTTCTGAGGACTATTAGAGGGGGGAGGGTGGTCTGTGTACAAGTGTTGCAGTTATCAAGTAATGAAAAATGTGGTCTTGTTGTGATCAGATAAAAAAGTTGTGGCAGTTTCAGTCTTTATTTGATGAATTTATCTCAATATTTGGTAATTTTAAGCATATTTGTATGTCTATGGGATTTTCAATAGAAATGGCTTATTTTGTATTATTTTCACAAATAAAAGGTCACTGCATGCAGATTAAGACTTACAATGGGCTAAAACAGCTATAAATCTTCTTATGTGATGTAGGAAAAATGTTTAAACTAAAATTTATTCAATATTTCTCACACAAAATCATTTTACTACTTGCAAAATAAGGCTGCCGCAGCATAAAAGCTTTTTTGTGTTGAACCTATGAATGCCATATCAAATCAAACTCTCTATATTGGCTTTATCATAGAAAAACCAGTCAGACTAGAATGAAAAATAGCTAAACAACACAAAATAGCACATGTTAGGTCTCTGGATTTCATAGAACAAGTCACATAATTGAACATATCCACTTTTTCTTGCTGTAGATTTGGCTGTTTTTCCTTGTTTCGCACATGAGTCTTAGACAATTTTTTATCTAAAGTGCTATAACTAGTCTTTTTGCTGTTAAAATCTGTTCAACATCATCGTCTCATGCTAAAAACACCTTTAAGTTTGCATATTGTTCCATATTTTACATTATTTTACCCTAAAACATTAGTTTTTTGTGATATGTGGAAAAAACGCATTCTAAAATCACATGGTTTATGTACTCCCAAACACAATTTAGAACTTAATTTTCATATGAATATGGTGTTTTTTGTCTTATTTTGTAAGCTTATTATGTATTTAACATTTTAAACCCTTTTTGGACTCAATATTTAATTTCCTTTCTTAAAAAATTCCCATGACCATATATGTACCCCTCAATAAGGCTAAAATGGCTTATTTCCTATCCGCAAATATGGGAGAGGGCCCAAATTTGAAACCATTCAGATATTTCACTAAAACTTGTGTTTTCCATGCTCAGAGAACATAATGTTATTGATTTCAGCCAACAGTTTTGTTAAATTTTATGAAATAATTTTTTTTTAGCCAAATAGGCCTCATGGGTTTTCCTGGTGTTTCTTCGAGCAAAATTCTTAAATGCAACCAGTGTTTTAAAGTGCTTATAATTTCAATGTTATTGGTCTGATCACTTTGAAACTTGGCAGTTAAGTTGGAAAAAGACTATTCTATGTGAATACAATTTTATTAGACTGTCCGAGGCTTTTCTGAGGACTATTAGAGGGGGGAGGGTGGTCTGTGTACAAGTGTTGCAGTTATCAAGTAATGAAAAATGTGGTCTTGTTGTGATCAGATAAAAAAGTTGTGGCAGTTTCAGTCTTTATTTGATGAATTTATCTCAATATTTGGTAATTTTAAGCATATTTGTATGTCTATGGGATTTTCAATAGAAATGGCTTATTTTGTATTATTTTCACAAATAAAAGGTCACTGCATGCAGATTAAGACTTACAATGGGCTAAAACAGCTATAAATCTTCTTATGTGATGTAGGAAAAATGTTTAAACTAAAATTTATTCAATATTTCTCACACAAAATCATTTTACTACTTGCAAAATAAGGCTGCCGCAGCATAAAAGCTTTTTTGTGTTGAACCTATGAATGCCATATCAAATCAAACTCTCTATATTGGCTTTATCATAGAAAAACCAGTCAGACTAGAATGAAAAATAGCTAAACAACACAAAATAGCACATGTTAGGTCTCTGGATTTCATAGAACAAGTCACATAATTGAACATATCCACTTTTTCTTGCTGTAGATTTGGCTGTTTTTCCTTGTTTCGCACATGAGTCTTAGACAATTTTTTATCTAAAGTGCTATAACTAGTCTTTTTGCTGTTAAAATCTGTTCAACATCATCGTCTCATGCTAAAAACACCTTTAAGTTTGCATATTGTTCCATATTTTACATTATTTTACCCTAAAACATTAGTTTTTTGTGATATGTGGAAAAAACGCATTCTAAAATCACATGGTTTATGTACTCCCAAACACAATTTAGAACTTAATTTTCATATGAATATGGTGTTTTTTGTCTTATTTTGTAAGCTTATTATGTATTTAACATTTTAAACCCTTTTTGGACTCAATATTTAATTTCCTTTCTTAAAAAATTCCCATAACCATATATGTACCCCTCAATAAGGCTAAAATGGCTTATTTCCTATCCGCAAATATGGGAGAGGGCCCAAATTTGAAACCATTCAGATATTTCACTAAAACTTGTGTTTTCCATGCTCAGAGAACATAATGTTATTGATTTCAGCCAACAGTTTTGTTAAATTTTATGAAATAATTTTTTTTTAGCCAAATAGGCCTCATGGGTTTTCCTGGTGTTTCTTCGAGCAAAATTCTTAAATGCAACCAGTGTTTTAAAGTGCTTATAATTTCAATGTTATTGGTCTGATCACTTTGAAACTTGGCAGTTAAGTTGGAAAAAGACTATTCTATGTGAATACAATTTTATTAGACTGTCCGAGGCTTTTCTGAGGACTATTAGGTACGAGGTTGCAGTTAGCTCCCTTCAATTTTCGTTGTCCAGTAATATAGTTCTTATAAAAACATAGTATTTCCTTCAAATTCTATTGTAATGTTAATTTAAATGATAAAAAGACAATCTTTGAATGAAATGAGAGATGAATGATTGTAGAAATTGGTCAAATTTGAGTTTTTTTGAAATTCAGTGATAAAGTTGTGATTCGGCTTAGTGCAAAAAGGTGAATTTTACAACTTTTTATGCTCTTCCGCCTTGACCCCTAGAGGGGTCAAATTTAAATAAAATTTTCTAAATCGTTAAACGGTAAAATTTTCTGAATTTTTCACCAATTTATGAAAAGCTAATAAATTTTATGTGGTCAAAATTTCTTTAGAAAAAAAATGGTGCAATTTTTTTAAATTGACAAAACGTTATATTGAAAATGCATTGCGAGCTAACTACCACCTCGTGCCTTATTAGAGGGGGGAGGGTGGTCTGTGTACAAGTGTTGCAGTTATCAAGTAATGAAAAATGTGGTCTTGTTGTGATCAGATAAAAAAGTTGTGGCAGTTTCAGTCTTTATTTGATGAATTTATCTCAATATTTGGTAATTTTAAGCATATTTGTATGTCTATGGGATTTTCAATAGAAATGGCTTATTTTGTATTATTTTCACAAATAAAAGGTCACTGCATGCAGATTAAGACTTACAATGGGCTAAAACAGCTATAAATCTTCTTATGTGATGTAGGAAAAATGTTTAAACTAAAATTTATTCAATATTTCTCACACAAAATCATTTTACTACTTGCAAAATAAGGCTGCCGCAGCATAAAAGCTTTTTTGTGTTGAACCTATGAATGCCATATCAAATCAAACTCTCTATATTGGCTTTATCATAGAAAAACCAGTCAGACTAGAATGAAAAATAGCTAAACAACACAAAATAGCACATGTTAGGTCTCTGGATTTCATAGAACAAGTCACATAATTGAACATATCCACTTTTTCTTGCTGTAGATTTGGCTGTTTTTCCTTGTTTCGCACATGAGTCTTAGACAATTTTTTATCTAAAGTGCTATAACTAGTCTTTTTGCTGTTAAAATCTGTTCAACATCATCGTCTCATGCTAAAAACACCTTTAAGTTTGCATATTGTTCCATATTTTACATTATTTTACCCTAAAACATTAGTTTTTTGTGATATGTGGAAAAAACGCATTCTAAAATCACATGGTTTATGTACTCCCAAACACAATTTAGAACTTAATTTTCATATGAATATGGTGTTTTTTGTCTTATTTTGTAAGCTTATTATGTATTTAACATTTTAAACCCTTTTTGGACTCAATATTTAATATCCTTTCTTAAAAAATTCCCATGACCATATATGTACCCCTCAATAAGGCTAAAATGGCTTATTTCCTATCCGCAAATATGGGAGAGGGCCCAAATTTGAAACCATTCAGATATTTCACTAAAACTTGTGTTTTCCATGCTCAGAGAACATAATGTTATTGATTTCAGCCAACAGTTTTGTTAAATTTTATGAAATAATTTTTTTTTAGCCAAATAGGCCTCATGGGTTTTCCTGGTGTTTCTTCGAGCAAAATTCTTAAATGCAACCAGTGTTTTAAAGTGCTTATAATTTCAATGTTATTGGTCTGATCACTTTGAAACTTGGCAGTTAAGTTGGAAAAAGACTATTCTATGTGAATACAATTTTATTAGACTGTCCGAGGCTTTTCTGAGGACTATTAGGTACGAGGTTGCAGTTAGCTCCCTTCAATTTTCGTTGTCCAGTAATATAGTTCTTATAAAAACATAGTATTTCCTTCAAATTCTATTGTAATGTTAATTTAAATGATAAAAAGACAATCTTTGAATGAAATGAGAGATGAATGATTGTAGAAATTGGTCAAATTTGAGTTTTTTTGAAATTCAGTGATAAAGTTGTGATTCGGCTTAGTGCAAAAAGGTGAATTTTACAACTTTTTATGCTCTTCCGCCTTGACCCCTAGAGGGGTCAAATTTAAATAAAATTTTCTAAATCGTTAAACGGTAAAATTTTCTGAATTTTTCACCAATTTATGAAAAGCTAATAAATTTTATGTGGTCAAAATTTCTTTAGAAAAAAAATGGTGCAATTTTTTTAAATTGACAAAACGTTATATTGAAAATGCATTGCGAGCTAACTACCACCTCGTGCCTTATTAGAGGGGGGAGGGTGGTCTGTGTACAAGTGTTGCAGTTATCAAGTAATGAAAAATGTGGTCTTGTTGTGATCAGATAAAAAAGTTGTGGCAGTTTCAGTCTTTATTTGATGAATTTATCTCAATATTTGGTAATTTTAAGCATATTTGTATGTCTATGGGATTTTCAATAGAAATGGCTTATTTTGTATTATTTTCACAAATAAAAGGTCACTGCATGCAGATTAAGACTTACAATGGGCTAAAACAGCTATAAATCTTCTTATGTGATGTAGGAAAAATGTTTAAACTAAAATTTATTCAATATTTCTCACACAAAATCATTTTACTACTTGCAAAATAAGGCTGCCGCAGCATAAAAGCTTTTTTGTGTTGAACCTATGAATGCCATATCAAATCAAACTCTCTATATTGGCTTTATCATAGAAAAACCAGTCAGACTAGAATGAAAAATAGCTAAACAACACAAAATAGCACATGTTAGGTCTCTGGATTTCATAGAACAAGTCACATAATTGAACATATCCACTTTTTCTTGCTGTAGATTTGGCTGTTTTTCCTTGTTTCGCACATGAGTCTTAGACAATTTTTTATCTAAAGTGCTATAACTAGTCTTTTTGCTGTTAAAATCTGTTCAACATCATCGTCTCATGCTAAAAACACCTTTAAGTTTGCATATTGTTCCATATTTTACATTATTTTACCCTAAAACATTAGTTTTTTGTGATATGTGGAAAAAACGCATTCTAAAATCACATGGTTTATGTACTCCCAAACACAATTTAGAACTTAATTTTCATATGAATATGGTGTTTTTTGTCTTATTTTGTAAGCTTATTATGTATTTAACATTTTAAACCCTTTTTGGACTCAATATTTAATTTCCTTTCTTAAAAAATTCCCATGACCATATATGTACCCCTCAATAAGGCTAAAATGGCTTATTTCCTATCCGCAAATATGGGAGAGGGCCCAAATTTGAAACCATTCAGATATTTCACTAAAACTTGTGTTTTCCATGCTCAGAGAACATAATGTTATTGATTTCAGCCAACAGTTTTGTTAAATTTTATGAAATAATTTTTTTTTAGCCAAATAGGCCTCATGGGTTTTCCTGGTGTTTCTTCGAGCAAAATTCTTAAATGCAACCAGTGTTTTAAAGTGCTTATAATTTCAATGTTATTGGTCTGATCACTTTGAAACTTGGCAGTTAAGTTGGAAAAAGACTATTCTATGTGAATACAATTTTATTAGACTGTCCGAGGCTTTTCTGAGGACTATTATTAGAGGGGGGAGGGTGGTCTGTGTACAAGTGTTGCAGTTATCAAGTAATGAAAAATGTGGTCTTGTTGTGATCAGATAAAAAAGTTGTGGCAGTTTCAGTCTTTATTTGATGAATTTATCTCAATATTTGGTAATTTTAAGCATATTTGTATGTCTATGGGATTTTCAATAGAAATGGCTTATTTTGTATTATTTTCACAAATAAAAGGTCACTGCATGCAGATTAAGACTTACAATGGGCTAAAACAGCTATAAATCTTCTTATGTGATGTAGGAAAAATGTTTAAACTAAAATTTATTCAATATTTCTCACACAAAATCATTTTACTACTTGCAAAATAAGGCTGCCGCAGCATAAAAGCTTTTTTGTGTTGAACCTATGAATGCCATATCAAATCAAACTCTCTATATTGGCTTTATCATAGAAAAACCAGTCAGACTAGAATGAAAAATAGCTAAACAACACAAAATAGCACATGTTAGGTCTCTGGATTTCATAGAACAAGTCACATAATTGAACATATCCACTTTTTCTTGCTGTAGATTTGGCTGTTTTTCCTTGTTTCGCACATGAGTCTTAGACAATTTTTTATCTAAAGTGCTATAACTAGTCTTTTTGCTGTTAAAATCTGTTCAACATCATCGTCTCATGCTAAAAACACCTTTAAGTTTGCATATTGTTCCATATTTTACATTATTTTACCCTAAAACATTAGTTTTTTGTGATATGTGGAAAAAACGCATTCTAAAATCACATGGTTTATGTACTCCCAAACACAATTTAGAACTTAATTTTCATATGAATATGGTGTTTTTTGTCTTATTTTGTAAGCTTATTATGTATTTAACATTTTAAACCCTTTTTGGACTCAATATTTAATTTCCTTTCTTAAAAAATTCCCATGACCATATATGTACCCCTCAATAAGGCTAAAATGGCTTATTTCCTATCCGCAAATATGGGAGAGGGCCCAAATTTGAAACCATTCAGATATTTCACTAAAACTTGTGTTTTCCATGCTCAGAGAACATAATGTTATTGATTTCAGCCAACAGTTTTGTTAAATTTTATGAAATAATTTTTTTTTAGCCAAATAGGCCTCATGGGTTTTCCTGGTGTTTCTTCGAGCAAAATTCTTAAATGCAACCAGTGTTTTAAAGTGCTTATAATTTCAATGTTATTGGTCTGATCACTTTGAAACTTGGCAGTTAAGTTGGAAAAAGACTATTCTATGTGAATACAATTTTATTAGACTGTCCGAGGCTTTTCTGAGGACTATTATTAGAGGGGGGAGGGTGGTCTGTGTACAAGTGTTGCAGTTATCAAGTAATGAAAAATGTGGTCTTGTTGTGATCAGATAAAAAAGTTGTGGCAGTTTCAGTCTTTATTTGATGAATTTATCTCAATATTTGGTAATTTTAAGCATATTTGTATGTCTATGGGATTTTCAATAGAAATGGCTTATTTTGTATTATTTTCACAAATAAAAGGTCACTGCATGCAGATTAAGACTTACAATGGGCTAAAACAGCTATAAATCTTCTTATGTGATGTAGGAAAAATGTTTAAACTAAAATTTATTCAATATTTCTCACACAAAATCATTTTACTACTTGCAAAATAAGGCTGCCGCAGCATAAAAGCTTTTTTGTGTTGAACCTATGAATGCCATATCAAATCAAACTCTCTATATTGGCTTTATCATAGAAAAACCAGTCAGACTAGAATGAAAAATAGCTAAACAACACAAAATAGCACATGTTAGGTCTCTGGATTTCATAGAACAAGTCACATAATTGAACATATCCACTTTTTCTTGCTGTAGATTTGGCTGTTTTTCCTTGTTTCGCACATGAGTCTTAGACAATTTTTTATCTAAAGTGCTATAACTAGTCTTTTTGCTGTTAAAATCTGTTCAACATCATCGTCTCATGCTAAAAACACCTTTAAGTTTGCATATTGTTCCATATTTTACATTATTTTACCCTAAAACATTAGTTTTTTGTGATATGTGGAAAAAACGCATTCTAAAATCACATGGTTTATGTACTCCCAAACACAATTTAGAACTTAATTTTCATATGAATATGGTGTTTTTTGTCTTATTTTGTAAGCTTATTATGTATTTAACATTTTAAACCCTTTTTGGACTCAATATTTAATTTCCTTTCTTAAAAAATTCCCATGACCATATATGTACCCCTCAATAAGGCTAAAATGGCTTATTTCCTATCCGCAAATATGGGAGAGGGCCCAAATTTGAAACCATTCAGATATTTCACTAAAACTTGTGTTTTCCATGCTCAGAGAACATAATGTTATTGATTTCAGCCAACAGTTTTGTTAAATTTTATGAAATAATTTTTTTTTAGCCAAATAGGCCTCATGGGTTTTCCTGGTGTTTCTTCGAGCAAAATTCTTAAATGCAACCAGTGTTTTAAAGTGCTTATAATTTCAATGTTATTGGTCTGATCACTTTGAAACTTGGCAGTTAAGTTGGAAAAAGACTATTCTATGTGAATACAATTTTATTAGACTGTCCGAGGCTTTTCTGAGGACTATTAGGTACGAGGTTGCAGTTAGCTCCCTTCAATTTTCGTTGTCCAGTAATATAGTTCTTATAAAAACATAGTATTTCCTTCAAATTCTATTGTAATGTTAATTTAAATGATAAAAAGACAATCTTTGAATGAAATGAGAGATGAATGATTGTAGAAATTGGTCAAATTTGAGTTTTTTTGAAATTCAGTGATAAAGTTGTGATTCGGCTTAGTGCAAAAAGGTGAATTTTACAACTTTTTATGCTCTTCCGCCTTGACCCCTAGAGGGGTCAAATTTAAATAAAATTTTCTAAATCGTTAAACGGTAAAATTTTCTGAATTTTTCACCAATTTATGAAAAGCTAATAAATTTTATGTGGTCAAAATTTCTTTAGAAAAAAAATGGTGCAATTTTTTTAAATTGACAAAACGTTATATTGAAAATGCATTGCGAGCTAACTACCACCTCGTGCCTTATTAGAGGGGGGAGGGTGGTCTGTGTACAAGTGTTGCAGTTATCAAGTAATGAAAAATGTGGTCTTGTTGTGATCAGATAAAAAAGTTGTGGCAGTTTCAGTCTTTATTTGATGAATTTATCTCAATATTTGGTAATTTTAAGCATATTTGTATGTCTATGGGATTTTCAATAGAAATGGCTTATTTTGTATTATTTTCACAAATAAAAGGTCACTGCATGCAGATTAAGACTTACAATGGGCTAAAACAGCTATAAATCTTCTTATGTGATGTAGGAAAAATGTTTAAACTAAAATTTATTCAATATTTCTCACACAAAATCATTTTACTACTTGCAAAATAAGGCTGCCGCAGCATAAAAGCTTTTTTGTGTTGAACCTATGAATGCCATATCAAATCAAACTCTCTATATTGGCTTTATCATAGAAAAACCAGTCAGACTAGAATTAAAAATAGCTAAACAACACAAAATAGCACATGTTAGGTCTCTGGATTTCATAGAACAAGTCACATAATTGAACATATCCACTTTTTCTTGCTGTAGATTTGGCTGTTTTTCCTTGTTTCGCACATGAGTCTTAGACAATTTTTTATCCAAAGTGCTATAACTAGTCTTTTTGCTGTTAAAATCTGTTCAACATCATCGTCTCATGCTAAAAACACCTTTAAGTTTGCATATTGTTCCATATTTTACATTATTTTACCCTAAAACATTAGTTTTTTGTGATATGTGGAAAAAACGCATTCTAAAATCACATGGTTTATGTACTCCCAAACACAATTTAGAACTTAATTTTCATATGAATATGGTGTTTTTTGTCTTATTTTGTAAGCTTATTATGTATTTAACATTTTAAACCCTTTTTGGACTCAATATTTAATATCCTTTCTTAAAAAATTCCCATGACCATATATGTACCCCTCAATAAGGCTAAAATGGCTTATTTCCTATCCGCAAATATGGGAGAGGGCCCAAATTTGAAACCATTCAGATATTTCACTAAAACTTGTGTTTTCCATGCTCAGAGAACATAATGTTATTGATTTCAGCCAACAGTTTTGTTAAATTTTATGAAATAATTTTTTTTTAGCCAAATAGGCCTCATGGGTTTTCCTGGTGTTTCTTCGAGCAAAATTCTTAAATGCAACCAGTGTTTTAAAGTGCTTATAATTTCAATGTTATTGGTCTGATCACTTTGAAACTTGGCAGTTAAGTTGGAAAAAGACTATTCTATGTGAATACAATTTTATTAGACTGTCCGAGGCTTTTCTGAGGACTATTATTAGAGGGGGGAGGGTGGTCTGTGTACAAGTGTTGCAGTTATCAAGTAATGAAAAATGTGGTCTTGTTGTGATCAGATAAAAAAGTTGTGGCAGTTTCAGTCTTTATTTGATGAATTTATCTCAATATTTGGTAATTTTAAGCATATTTGTATGTCTATGGGATTTTCAATAGAAATGGCTTATTTTGTATTATTTTCACAAATAAAAGGTCACTGCATGCAGATTAAGACTTACAATGGGCTAAAACAGCTATAAATCTTCTTATGTGATGTAGGAAAAATGTTTAAACTAAAATTTATTCAATATTTCTCACACAAAATCATTTTACTACTTGCAAAATAAGGCTGCCGCAGCATAAAAGCTTTTTTGTGTTGAACCTATGAATGCCATATCAAATCAAACTCTCTATATTGGCTTTATCATAGAAAAACCAGTCAGACTAGAATGAAAAATAGCTAAACAACACAAAATAGCACATGTTAGGTCTCTGGATTTCATAGAACAAGTCACATAATTGAACATATCCACTTTTTCTTGCTGTAGATTTGGCTGTTTTTCCTTGTTTCGCACATGAGTCTTAGACAATTTTTTATCTAAAGTGCTATAACTAGTCTTTTTGCTGTTAAAATCTGTTCAACATCATCGTCTCATGCTAAAAACACCTTTAAGTTTGCATATTGTTCCATATTTTACATTATTTTACCCTAAAACATTAGTTTTTTGTGATATGTGGAAAAAACGCATTCTAAAATCACATGGTTTATGTACTCCCAAACACAATTTAGAACTTAATTTTCATATGAATATGGTGTTTTTTGTCTTATTTTGTAAGCTTATTATGTATTTAACATTTTAAACCCTTTTTGGACTCAATATTTAATTTCCTTTCTTAAAAAATTCCCATGACCATATATGTACCCCTCAATAAGGCTAAAATGGCTTATTTCCTATCCGCAAATATGGGAGAGGGCCCAAATTTGAAACCATTCAGATATTTCACTAAAACTTGTGTTTTCCATGCTCAGAGAACATAATGTTATTGATTTCAGCCAACAGTTTTGTTAAATTTTATGAAATAATTTTTTTTTAGCCAAATAGGCCTCATGGGTTTTCCTGGTGTTTCTTCGAGCAAAATTCTTAAATGCAACCAGTGTTTTAAAGTGCTTATAATTTCAATGTTATTGGTCTGATCACTTTGAAACTTGGCAGTTAAGTTGGAAAAAGACTATTCTATGTGAATACAATTTTATTAGACTGTCCGAGGCTTTTCTGAGGACTATTAGGTACGAGGTTGCAGTTAGCTCCCTTCAATTTTCGTTGTCCAGTAATATAGTTCTTATAAAAACATAGTATTTCCTTCAAATTCTATTGTAATGTTAATTTAAATGATAAAAAGACAATCTTTGAATGAAATGAGAGATGAATGATTGTAGAAATTGGTCAAATTTGAGTTTTTTTGAAATTCAGTGATAAAGTTGTGATTCGGCTTAGTGCAAAAAGGTGAATTTTACAACTTTTTATGCTCTTCCGCCTTGACCCCTAGAGGGGTCAAATTTAAATAAAATTTTCTAAATCGTTAAACGGTAAAATTTTCTGAATTTTTCACCAATTTATGAAAAGCTAATAAATTTTATGTGGTCAAAATTTCTTTAGAAAAAAAATGGTGCAATTTTTTTAAATTGACAAAACGTTATATTGAAAATGCATTGCGAGCTAACTACCACCTCGTGCCTTATTAGAGGGGGGAGGGTGGTCTGTGTACAAGTGTTGCAGTTATCAAGTAATGAAAAATGTGGTCTTGTTGTGATCAGATAAAAAAGTTGTGGCAGTTTCAGTCTTTATTTGATGAATTTATCTCAATATTTGGTAATTTTAAGCATATTTGTATGTCTATGGGATTTTCAATAGAAATGGCTTATTTTGTATTATTTTCACAAATAAAAGGTCACTGCATGCAGATTAAGACTTACAATGGGCTAAAACAGCTATAAATCTTCTTATGTGATGTAGGAAAAATGTTTAAACTAAAATTTATTCAATATTTCTCACACAAAATCATTTTACTACTTGCAAAATAAGGCTGCCGCAGCATAAAAGCTTTTTTGTGTTGAACCTATGAATGCCATATCAAATCAAACTCTCTATATTGGCTTTATCATAGAAAAACCAGTCAGACTAGAATGAAAAATAGCTAAACAACACAAAATAGCACATGTTAGGTCTCTGGATTTCATAGAACAAGTCACATAATTGAACATATCCACTTTTTCTTGCTGTAGATTTGGCTGTTTTTCCTTGTTTCGCACATGAGTCTTAGACAATTTTTTATCTAAAGTGCTATAACTAGTCTTTTTGCTGTTAAAATCTGTTCAACATCATCGTCTCATGCTAAAAACACCTTTAAGTTTGCATATTGTTCCATATTTTACATTATTTTACCCTAAAACATTAGTTTTTTGTGATATGTGGAAAAAACGCATTCTAAAATCACATGGTTTATGTACTCCCAAACACAATTTAGAACTTAATTTTCATATGAATATGGTGTTTTTTGTCTTATTTTGTAAGCTTATTATGTATTTAACATTTTAAACCCTTTTTGGACTCAATATTTAATTTCCTTTCTTAAAAAATTCCCATGACCATATATGTACCCCTCAATAAGGCTAAAATGGCTTATTTCCTATCCGCAAATATGGGAGAGGGCCCAAATTTGAAACCATTCAGATATTTCACTAAAACTTGTGTTTTCCATGCTCAGAGAACATAATGTTATTGATTTCAGCCAACAGTTTTGTTAAATTTTATGAAATAATTTTTTTTTAGCCAAATAGGCCTCATGGGTTTTCCTGGTGTTTCTTCGAGCAAAATTCTTAAATGCAACCAGTGTTTTAAAGTGCTTATAATTTCAATGTTATTGGTCTGATCACTTTGAAACTTGGCAGTTAAGTTGGAAAAAGACTATTCTATGTGAATACAATTTTATTAGACTGTCCGAGGCTTTTCTGAGGACTATTATTAGAGGGGGGAGGTAGTCTGTGTACAAGTGTTGCAGTTATCAAGTAATGAAAAATGTGGTCTTGTTGTGATCAGATAAAAAAGTTGTGGCAGTTTCAGTCTTTATTTGATGAATTTATCTCAATATTTGGTAATTTTAAGCATATTTGTATGTCTATGGGATTTTCAATAGAAATGGCTTATTTTGTATTATTTTCACAAATAAAAGGTCACTGCATGCAGATTAAGACTTACAATGGGCTAAAACAGCTATAAATCTTCTTATGTGATGTAGGAAAAATGTTTAAACTAAAATTTATTCAATATTTCTCACACAAAATCATTTTACTACTTGCAAAATAAGGCTGCCGCAGCATAAAAGCTTTTTTGTGTTGAACCTATGAATGCCATATCAAATCAAACTCTCTATATTGGCTTTATCATAGAAAAACCAGTCAGACTAGAATGAAAAATAGCTAAACAACACAAAATAGCACATGTTAGGTCTCTGGATTTCATAGAACAAGTCACATAATTGAACATATCCACTTTTTCTTGCTGTAGATTTGGCTGTTTTTCCTTGTTTCGCACATGAGTCTTAGACAATTTTTTATCTAAAGTGCTATAACTAGTCTTTTTGCTGTTAAAATCTGTTCAACATCATCGTCTCATGCTAAAAACACCTTTAAGTTTGCATATTGTTCCATATTTTACATTATTTTACCCTAAAACATTAGTTTTTTGTGATATGTGGAAAAAACGCATTCTAAAATCACATGGTTTATGTACTCCCAAACACAATTTAGAACTTAATTTTCATATGAATATGGTGTTTTTTGTCTTATTTTGTAAGCTTATTATGTATTTAACATTTTAAACCCTTTTTGGACTCAATATTTAATTTCCTTTCTTAAAAAATTCCCATGACCATATATGTACCCCTCAATAAGGCTAAAATGGCTTATTTCCTATCCGCAAATATGGGAGAGGGCCCAAATTTGAAACCATTCAGATATTTCACTAAAACTTGTGTTTTCCATGCTCAGAGAACATAATGTTATTGATTTCAGCCAACAGTTTTGTTAAATTTTATGAAATAATTTTTTTTTAGCCAAATAGGCCTCATGGGTTTTCCTGGTGTTTCTTCGAGCAAAATTCTTAAATGCAACCAGTGTTTTAAAGTGCTTATAATTTCAATGTTATTGGTCTGATCACTTTGAAACTTGGCAGTTAAGTTGGAAAAAGACTATTCTATGTGAATACAATTTTATTAGACTGTCCGAGGCTTTTCTGAGGACTATTAGGTACGAGGTTGCAGTTAGCTCCCTTCAATTTTCGTTGTCCAGTAATATAGTTCTTATAAAAACATAGTATTTCCTTCAAATTCTATTGTAATGTTAATTTAAATGATAAAAAGACAATCTTTGAATGAAATGAGAGATGAATGATTGTAGAAATTGGTCAAATTTGAGTTTTTTTGAAATTCAGTGATAAAGTTGTGATTCGGCTTAGTGCAAAAAGGTGAATTTTACAACTTTTTATGCTCTTCCGCCTTGACCCCTAGAGGGGTCAAATTTAAATAAAATTTTCTAAATCGTTAAACGGTAAAATTTTCTGAATTTTTCACCAATTTATGAAAAGCTAATAAATTTTATGTGGTCAAAATTTCTTTAGAAAAAAAATGGTGCAATTTTTTTAAATTGACAAAACGTTATATTGAAAATGCATTGCGAGCTAACTACCACCTCGTGCCTTATTAGAGGGGGGAGGGTGGTCTGTGTACAAGTGTTGCAGTTATCAAGTAATGAAAAATGTGGTCTTGTTGTGATCAGATAAAAAAGTTGTGGCAGTTTCAGTCTTTATTTGATGAATTTATCTCAATATTTGGTAATTTTAAGCATATTTGTATGTCTATGGGATTTTCAATAGAAATGGCTTATTTTGTATTATTTTCACAAATAAAAGGTCACTGCATGCAGATTAAGACTTACAATGGGCTAAAACAGCTATAAATCTTCTTATGTGATGTAGGAAAAATGTTTAAACTAAAATTTATTCAATATTTCTCACACAAAATCATTTTACTACTTGCAAAATAAGGCTGCCGCAGCATAAAAGCTTTTTTGTGTTGAACCTATGAATGCCATATCAAATCAAACTCTCTATATTGGCTTTATCATAGAAAAACCAGTCAGACTAGAATGAAAAATAGCTAAACAACACAAAATAGCACATGTTAGGTCTCTGGATTTCATAGAACAAGTCACATAATTGAACATATCCACTTTTTCTTGCTGTAGATTTGGCTGTTTTTCCTTGTTTCGCACATGAGTCTTAGACAATTTTTTATCTAAAGTGCTATAACTAGTCTTTTTGCTGTTAAAATCTGTTCAACATCATCGTCTCATGCTAAAAACACCTTTAAGTTTGCATATTGTTCCATATTTTACATTATTTTACCCTAAAACATTAGTTTTTTGTGATATGTGGAAAAAACGCATTCTAAAATCACATGGTTTATGTACTCCCAAACACAATTTAGAACTTAATTTTCATATGAATATGGTGTTTTTTGTCTTATTTTGTAAGCTTATTATGTATTTAACATTTTAAACCCTTTTTGGACTCAATATTTAATTTCCTTTCTTAAAAAATTCCCATGACCATATATGTACCCCTCAATAAGGCTAAAATGGCTTATTTCCTATCCGCAAATATGGGAGAGGGCCCAAATTTGAAACCATTCAGATATTTCACTAAAACTTGTGTTTTCCATGCTCAGAGAACATAATGTTATTGATTTCAGCCAACAGTTTTGTTAAATTTTATGAAATAATTTTTTTTTAGCCAAATAGGCCTCATGGGTTTTCCTGGTGTTTCTTCGAGCAAAATTCTTAAATGCAACCAGTGTTTTAAAGTGCTTATAATTTCAATGTTATTGGTCTGATCACTTTGAAACTTGGCAGTTAAGTTGGAAAAAGACTATTCTATGTGAATACAATTTTATTAGACTGTCCGAGGCTTTTCTGAGGACTATTTATTAGAGGGGGGAGGGTGGACTGTGTACAAGTGTTGCAGTTATCAAGTAATGAAAAATGTGGTCTTGTTGTGATCAGATAAAAAAGTTGTGGCAGTTTCAGTCTTTATTTGATGAATTTATCTCAATATTTGGTAATTTTAAGCATATTTGTATGTCTATGGGATTTTCAATAGAAATGGCTTATTTTGTATTATTTTCACAAATAAAAGGTCACTGCATGCAGATTAAGACTTACAATGGGCTAAAACAGCTATAAATCTTCTTATGTGATGTAGGAAAAATGTTTAAACTAAAATTTATTCAATATTTCTCACACAAAATCATTTTACTACTTGCAAAATAAGGCTGCCGCAGCATAAAAGCTTTTTTGTGTTGAACCTATGAATGCCATATCAAATCAAACTCTCTATATTGGCTTTATCATAGAAAAACCAGTCAGACTAGAATGAAAAATAGCTAAACAACACAAAATAGCACATGTTAGGTCTCTGGATTTCATAGAACAAGTCACATAATTGAACATATCCACTTTTTCTTGCTGTAGATTTGGCTGTTTTTCCTTGTTTCGCACATGAGTCTTAGACAATTTTTTATCTAAAGTGCTATAACTAGTCTTTTTGCTGTTAAAATCTGTTCAACATCATCGTCTCATGCTAAAAACACCTTTAAGTTTGCATATTGTTCCATATTTTACATTATTTTACCCTAAAACATTAGTTTTTTGTGATATGTGGAAAAAACGCATTCTAAAATCACATGGTTTATGTACTCCCAAACACAATTTAGAACTTAATTTTCATATGAATATGGTGTTTTTTGTCTTATTTTGTAAGCTTATTATGTATTTAACATTTTAAACCCTTTTTGGACTCAATATTTAATTTCCTTTCTTAAAAAATTCCCATGACCATATATGTACCCCTCAATAAGGCTAAAATGGCTTATTTCCTATCCGCAAATATGGGAGAGGGCCCAAATTTGAAACCATTCAGATATTTCACTAAAACTTGTGTTTTCCATGCTCAGAGAACATAATGTTATTGATTTCAGCCAACAGTTTTGTTAAATTTTATGAAATAATTTTTTTTTAGCCAAATAGGCCTCATGGGTTTTCCTGGTGTTTCTTCGAGCAAAATTCTTAAATGCAACCAGTGTTTTAAAGTGCTTATAATTTCAATGTTATTGGTCTGATCACTTTGAAACTTGGCAGTTAAGTTGGAAAAAGACTATTCTATGTGAATACAATTTTATTAGACTGTCCGAGGCTTTTCTGAGGACTATTATTAGAGGGGGGAGGGTGGTCTGTGTACAAGTGTTGCAGTTATCAAGTAATGAAAAATGTGGTCTTGTTGTGATCAGATAAAAAAGTTGTGGCAGTTTCAGTCTTTATTTGATGAATTTATCTCAATATTTGGTAATTTTAAGCATATTTGTATGTCTATGGGATTTTCAATAGAAATGGCTTATTTTGTATTATTTTCACAAATAAAAGGTCACTGCATGCAGATTAAGACTTACAATGGGCTAAAACAGCTATAAATCTTCTTATGTGATGTAGGAAAAATGTTTAAACTAAAATTTATTCAATATTTCTCACACAAAATCATTTTACTACTTGCAAAATAAGGCTGCCGCAGCATAAAAGCTTTTTTGTGTTGAACCTATGAATGCCATATCAAATCAAACTCTCTATATTGGCTTTATCATAGAAAAACCAGTCAGACTAGAATGAAAAATAGCTAAACAACACAAAATAGCACATGTTAGGTCTCTGGATTTCATAGAACAAGTCACATAATTGAACATATCCACTTTTTCTTGCTGTAGATTTGGCTGTTTTTCCTTGTTTCGCACATGAGTCTTAGACAATTTTTTATCTAAAGTGCTATAACTAGTCTTTTTGCTGTTAAAATCTGTTCAACATCATCGTCTCATGCTAAAAACACCTTTAAGTTTGCATATTGTTCCATATTTTACATTATTTTACCCTAAAACATTAGTTTTTTGTGATATGTGGAAAAAACGCATTCTAAAATCACATGGTTTATGTACTCCCAAACACAATTTAGAACTTAATTTTCATATGAATATGGTGTTTTTTGTCTTATTTTGTAAGCTTATTATGTATTTAACATTTTAAACCCTTTTTGGACTCAATATTTAATTTCCTTTCTTAAAAAATTCCCATGACCATATATGTACCCCTCAATAAGGCTAAAATGGCTTATTTCCTATCCGCAAATATGGGAGAGGGCCCAAATTTGAAACCATTCAGATATTTCACTAAAACTTGTGTTTTCCATGCTCAGAGAACATAATGTTATTGATTTCAGCCAACAGTTTTGTTAAATTTTATGAAATAATTTTTTTTTAGCCAAATAGGCCTCATGGGTTTTCCTGGTGTTTCTTCGAGCAAAATTCTTAAATGCAACCAGTGTTTTAAAGTGCTTATAATTTCAATGTTATTGGTCTGATCACTTTGAAACTTGGCAGTTAAGTTGGAAAAAGACTATTCTATGTGAATACAATTTTATTAGACTGTCCGAGGCTTTTCTGAGGACTATTAGGTACGAGGTTGCAGTTAGCTCCCTTCAATTTTCGTTGTCCAGTAATATAGTTCTTATAAAAACATAGTATTTCCTTCAAATTCTATTGTAATGTTAATTTAAATGATAAAAAGACAATCTTTGAATGAAATGAGAGATGAATGATTGTAGAAATTGGTCAAATTTGAGTTTTTTTGAAATTCAGTGATAAAGTTGTGATTCGGCTTAGTGCAAAAAGGTGAATTTTACAACTTTTTATGCTCTTCCGCCTTGACCCCTAGAGGGGTCAAATTTAAATAAAATTTTCTAAATCGTTAAACGGTAAAATTTTCTGAATTTTTCACCAATTTATGAAAAGCTAATAAATTTTATGTGGTCAAAATTTCTTTAGAAAAAAAATGGTGCAATTTTTTTAAATTGACAAAACGTTATATTGAAAATGCATTGCGAGCTAACTACCACCTCGTGCCTTATTAGAGGGGGGAGGGTGGTCTGTGTACAAGTGTTGCAGTTATCAAGTAATGAAAAATGTGGTCTTGTTGTGATCAGATAAAAAAGTTGTGGCAGTTTCAGTCTTTATTTGATGAATTTATCTCAATATTTGGTAATTTTAAGCATATTTGTATGTCTATGGGATTTTCAATAGAAATGGCTTATTTTGTATTATTTTCACAAATAAAAGGTCACTGCATGCAGATTAAGACTTACAATGGGCTAAAACAGCTATAAATCTTCTTATGTGATGTAGGAAAAATGTTTAAACTAAAATTTATTCAATATTTCTCACACAAAATCATTTTACTACTTGCAAAATAAGGCTGCCGCAGCATAAAAGCTTTTTTGTGTTGAACCTATGAATGCCATATCAAATCAAACTCTCTATATTGGCTTTATCATAGAAAAACCAGTCAGACTAGAATAAAAAATAGCTAAACAACACAAAATAGCACATGTTAGGTCTCTGGATTTCATAGAACAAGTCACATAATTGAACATATCCACTTTTTCTTGCTGTAGATTTGGCTGTTTTTCCTTGTTTCGCACATGAGTCTTAGACAATTTTTTATCTAAAGTGCTATAACTAGTCTTTTTGCTGTTAAAATCTGTTCAACATCATCGTCTCATGCTAAAAACACCTTTAAGTTTGCATATTGTTCCATATTTTACATTATTTTACCCTAAAACATTAGTTTTTTGTGATATGTGGAAAAAACGCATTCTAAAATCACATGGTTTATGTACTCCCAAACACAATTTAGAACTTAATTTTCATATGAATATGGTGTTTTTTGTCTTATTTTGTAAGCTTATTATGTATTTAACATTTTAAACCCTTTTTGGACTCAATATTTAATTTCCTTTCTTAAAAAATTCCCATGACCATATATGTACCCCTCAATAAGGCTAAAATGGCTTATTTCCTATCCGCAAATATGGGAGAGGGCCCAAATTTGAAACCATTCAGATATTTCACTAAAACTTGTGTTTTCCATGCTCAGAGAACATAATGTTATTGATTTCAGCCAACAGTTTTGTTAAATTTTATGAAATAATTTTTTTTTAGCCAAATAGGCCTCATGGGTTTTCCTGGTGTTTCTTCGAGCAAAATTCTTAAATGCAACCAGTGTTTTAAAGTGCTTATAATTTCAATGTTATTGGTCTGATCACTTTGAAACTTGGCAGTTAAGTTGGAAAAAGACTATTCTATGTGAATACAATTTTATTAGACTGTCCGAGGCTTTTCTGAGGACTATTAGGTACGAGGTTGCAGTTAGCTCCCTTCAATTTTCGTTGTCCAGTAATATAGTTCTTATAAAAACATAGTATTTCCTTCAAATTCTATTGTAATGTTAATTTAAATGATAAAAAGACAATCTTTGAATGAAATGAGAGATGAATGATTGTAGAAATTGGTCAAATTTGAGTTTTTTTGAAATTCAGTGATAAAGTTGTGATTCGGCTTAGTGCAAAAAGGTGAATTTTACAACTTTTTATGCTCTTCCGCCTTGACCCCTAGAGGGGTCAAATTTAAATAAAATTTTCTAAATCGTTAAACGGTAAAATTTTCTGAATTTTTCACCAATTTATGAAAAGCTAATAAATTTTATGTGGTCAAAATTTCTTTAGAAAAAAAATGGTGCAATTTTTTTAAATTGACAAAACGTTATATTGAAAATGCATTGCGAGCTAACTACCACCTCGTGCCTTATTAGAGGGGGGAGGGTGGTCTGTGTACAAGTGTTGCAGTTATCAAGTAATGAAAAATGTGGTCTTGTTGTGATCAGATAAAAAAGTTGTGGCAGTTTCAGTCTTTATTTGATGAATTTATCTCAATATTTGGTAATTTTAAGCATATTTGTATGTCTATGGGATTTTCAATAGAAATGGCTTATTTTGTATTATTTTCACAAATAAAAGGTCACTGCATGCAGATTAAGACTTACAATGGGCTAAAACAGCTATAAATCTTCTTATGTGATGTAGGAAAAATGTTTAAACTAAAATTTATTCAATATTTCTCACACAAAATCATTTTACTACTTGCAAAATAAGGCTGCCGCAGCATAAAAGCTTTTTTGTGTTGAACCTATGAATGCCATATCAAATCAAACTCTCTATATTGGCTTTATCATAGAAAAACCAGTCAGACTAGAATGAAAAATAGCTAAACAACACAAAATAGCACATGTTAGGTCTCTGGATTTCATAGAACAAGTCACATAATTGAACATATCCACTTTTTCTTGCTGTAGATTTGGCTGTTTTTCCTTGTTTCGCACATGAGTCTTAGACAATTTTTTATCTAAAGTGCTATAACTAGTCTTTTTGCTGTTAAAATCTGTTCAACATCATCGTCTCATGCTAAAAACACCTTTAAGTTTGCATATTGTTCCATATTTTACATTATTTTACCCTAAAACATTAGTTTTTTGTGATATGTGGAAAAAACGCATTCTAAAATCACATGGTTTATGTACTCCCAAACACAATTTAGAACTTAATTTTCATATGAATATGGTGTTTTTTGTCTTATTTTGTAAGCTTATTATGTATTTAACATTTTAAACCCTTTTTGGACTCAATATTTAATTTCCTTTCTTAAAAAATTCCCATGACCATATATGTACCCCTCAATAAGGCTAAAATGGCTTATTTCCTATCCGCAAATATGGGAGAGGGCCCAAATTTGAAACCATTCAGATATTTTACTAAAACTTGTGTTTTCCATGCTCAGAGAACATAATGTTATTGATTTCAGCCAACAGTTTTGTTAAATTTTATGAAATAATTTTTTTTTAGCCAAATAGGCCTCATGGGTTTTCCTGGTGTTTCTTCGAGCAAAATTCTTAAATGCAACCAGTGTTTTAAAGTGCTTATAATTTCAATGTTATTGGTCTGATCACTTTGAAACTTGGCAGTTAAGTTGGAAAAAGACTATTCTATGTGAATACAATTTTATTAGACTGTCCGAGGCTTTTCTGAGGACTATTAGGTACGAGGTTGCAGTTAGCTCCCTTCAATTTTCGTTGTCCAGTAATATAGTTCTTATAAAAACATAGTATTTCCTTCAAATTCTATTGTAATGTTAATTTAAATGATAAAAAGACAATCTTTGAATGAAATGAGAGATGAATGATTGTAGAAATTGGTCAAATTTGAGTTTTTTTGAAATTCAGTGATAAAGTTGTGATTCGGCTTAGTGCAAAAAGGTGAATTTTACAACTTTTTATGCTCTTCCGCCTTGACCCCTAGAGGGGTCAAATTTAAATAAAATTTTCTAAATCGTTAAACGGTAAAATTTTCTGAATTTTTCACCAATTTATGAAAAGCTAATAAATTTTATGTGGTCAAAATTTCTTTAGAAAAAAAATGGTGCAATTTTTTTAAATTGACAAAACGTTATATTGAAAATGCATTGCGAGCTAACTACCACCTCGTGCCTTATTAGAGGGGGGAGGGTGGTCTGTGTACAAGTGTTGCAGTTATCAAGTAATGAAAAATGTGGTCTTGTTGTGATCAGATAAAAAAGTTGTGGCAGTTTCAGTCTTTATTTGATGAATTTATCTCAATATTTGGTAATTTTAAGCATATTTGTATGTCTATGGGATTTTCAATAGAAATGGCTTATTTTGTATTATTTTCACAAATAAAAGGTCACTGCATGCAGATTAAGACTTACAATGGGCTAAAACAGCTATAAATCTTCTTATGTGATGTAGGAAAAATGTTTAAACTAAAATTTATTCAATATTTCTCACACAAAATCATTTTACTACTTGCAAAATAAGGCTGCCGCAGCATAAAAGCTTTTTTGTGTTGAACCTATGAATGCCATATCAAATCAAACTCTCTATATTGGCTTTATCATAGAAAAACCAGTCAGACTAGAATGAAAAATAGCTAAACAACACAAAATAGCACATGTTAGGTCTCTGGATTTCATAGAACAAGTCACATAATTGAACATATCCACTTTTTCTTGCTGTAGATTTGGCTGTTTTTCCTTGTTTCGCACATGAGTCTTAGACAATTTTTTATCTAAAGTGCTATAACTAGTCTTTTTGCTGTTAAAATCTGTTCAACATCATCGTCTCATGCTAAAAACACCTTTAAGTTTGCATATTGTTCCATATTTTACATTATTTTACCCTAAAACATTAGTTTTTTGTGATATGTGGAAAAAACGCATTCTAAAATCACATGGTTTATGTACTCCCAAACACAATTTAGAACTTAATTTTCATATGAATATGGTGTTTTTTGTCTTATTTTGTAAGCTTATTATGTATTTAACATTTTAAACCCTTTTTGGACTCAATATTTAATTTCCTTTCTTAAAAAATTCCCATGACCATATATGTACCCCTCAATAAGGCTAAAATGGCTTATTTCCTATCCGCAAATATGGGAGAGGGCCCAAATTTGAAACCATTAAGATATTTCACTAAAACTTGTGTTTTCCATGCTCAGAGAACATAATGTTATTGATTTCAGCCAACAGTTTTGTTAAATTTTATGAAATAATTTTTTTTTAGCCAAATAGGCCTCATGGGTTTTCCTGGTGTTTCTTCGAGCAAAATTCTTAAATGCAACCAGTGTTTTAAAGTGCTTATAATTTCAATGTTATTGGTCTGATCACTTTGAAACTTGGCAGTTAAGTTGGAAAAAGACTATTCTATGTGAATACAATTTTATTAGACTGTCCGAGGCTTTTCTGAGGACTATTAGGTACGAGGTTGCAGTTAGCTCCCTTCAATTTTCGTTGTCCAGTAATATAGTTCTTATAAAAACATAGTATTTCCTTCAAATTCTATTGTAATGTTAATTTAAATGATAAAAAGACAATCTTTGAATGAAATGAGAGATGAATGATTGTAGAAATTGGTCAAATTTGAGTTTTTTTGAAATTCAGTGATAAAGTTGTGATTCGGCTTAGTGCAAAAAGGTGAATTTTACAACTTTTTATGCTCTTCCGCCTTGACCCCTAGAGGGGTCAAATTTAAATAAAATTTTCTAAATCGTTAAACGGTAAAATTTTCTGAATTTTTCACCAATTTATGAAAAGCTAATAAATTTTATGTGGTCAAAATTTCTTTAGAAAAAAAATGGTGCAATTTTTTTAAATTGACAAAACGTTATATTGAAAATGCATTGCGAGCTAACTACCACCTCGTGCCTTATTAGAGGGGGGAGGGTGGTCTGTGTACAAGTGTTGCAGTTATCAAGTAATGAAAAATGTGGTCTTGTTGTGATCAGATAAAAAAGTTGTGGCAGTTTCAGTCTTTATTTGATGAATTTATCTCAATATTTGGTAATTTTAAGCATATTTGTATGTCTATGGGATTTTCAATAGAAATGGCTTATTTTGTATTATTTTCACAAATAAAAGGTCACTGCATGCAGATTAAGACTTACAATGGGCTAAAACAGCTATAAATCTTCTTATGTGATGTAGGAAAAATGTTTAAACTAAAATTTATTCAATATTTCTCACACAAAATCATTTTACTACTTGCAAAATAAGGCTGCCGCAGCATAAAAGCTTTTTTGTGTTGAACCTATGAATGCCATATCAAATCAAACTCTCTATATTGGCTTTATCATAGAAAAACCAGTCAGACTAGAATGAAAAATAGCTAAACAACACAAAATAGCACATGTTAGGTCTCTGGATTTCATAGAACAAGTCACATAATTGAACATATCCACTTTTTCTTGCTGTAGATTTGGCTGTTTTTCCTTGTTTCGCACATGAGTCTTAGACAATTTTTTATCTAAAGTGCTATAACTAGTCTTTTTGCTGTTAAAATCTGTTCAACATCATCGTCTCATGCTAAAAACACCTTTAAGTTTGCATATTGTTCCATATTTTACATTATTTTACCCTAAAACATTAGTTTTTTGTGATATGTGGAAAAAACGCATTCTAAAATCACATGGTTTATGTACTCCCAAACACAATTTAGAACTTAATTTTCATATGAATATGGTGTTTTTTGTCTTATTTTGTAAGCTTATTATGTATTTAACATTTTAAACCCTTTTTGGACTCAATATTTAATTTCCTTTCTTAAAAAATTCCCATGACCATATATGTACCCCTCAATAAGGCTAAAATGGCTTATTTCCTATCCGCAAATATGGGAGAGGGCCCAAATTTGAAACCATTCAGATATTTCACTAAAACTTGTGTTTTCCATGCTCAGAGAACATAATGTTATTGATTTCAGCCAACAGTTTTGTTAAATTTTATGAAATAATTTTTTTTAGCCAAATAGGCCTCATGGGTTTTCCTGGTGTTTCTTCGAGCAAAATTCTTAAATGCAACCAGTGTTTTAAAGTGCTTATAATTTCAATGTTATTGGTCTGATCACTTTGAAACTTGGCAGTTAAGTTGGAAAAAGACTATTCTATGTGAATACAATTTTATTAGACTGTCCGAGGCTTTTCTGAGGACTATTATTAGAGGGGGGAGGGTGGTCTGTGTACAAGTGTTGCAGTTATCAAGTAATGAAAAATGTGGTCTTGTTGTGATCAGATAAAAAAGTTGTGGCAGTTTCAGTCTTTATTTGATGAATTTATCTCAATATTTGGTAATTTTAAGCATATTTGTATGTCTATGGGATTTTCAATAGAAATGGCTTATTTTGTATTATTTTCACAAATAAAAGGTCACTGCATGCAGATTAAGACTTACAATGGGCTAAAACAGCTATAAATCTTCTTATGTGATGTAGGAAAAATGTTTAAACTAAAATTTATTCAATATTTCTCACACAAAATCATTTTACTACTTGCAAAATAAGGCTGCCGCAGCATAAAAGCTTTTTTGCGTTGAACCTATGAATGCCATATCAAATCAAACTCTCTATATTGGCTTTATCATAGAAAAACCAGTCAGACTAGAATGAAAAATAGCTAAACAACACAAAATAGCACATGTTAGGTCTCTGGATTTCATAGAACAAGTCACATAATTGAACATATCCACTTTTTCTTGCTGTAGATTTGGCTGTTTTTCCTTGTTTCGCACATGAGTCTTAGACAATTTTTTATCTAAAGTGCTATAACTAGTCTTTTTGCTGTTAAAATCTGTTCAACATCATCGTCTCATGCTAAAAACACCTTTAAGTTTGCATATTGTTCCATATTTTACATTATTTTACCCTAAAACATTAGTTTTTTGTGATATGTGGAAAAAACGCATTCTAAAATCACATGGTTTATGTACTCCCAAACACAATTTAGAACTTAATTTTCATATGAATATGGTGTTTTTTGTCTTATTTTGTAAGCTTATTATGTATTTAACATTTTAAACCCTTTTTGGACTCAATATTTAATTTCCTTTCTTAAAAAATTCCCATGACCATATATGTACCCCTCAATAAGGCTAAAATGGCTTATTTCCTATCCGCAAATATGGGAGAGGGCCCAAATTTGAAACCATTCAGATATTTCACTAAAACTTGTGTTTTCCATGCTCAGAGAACATAATGTTATTGATTTCAGCCAACAGTTTTGTTAAATTTTATGAAATAATTTTTTTTTAGCCAAATAGGCCTCATGGGTTTTCCTGGTGTTTCTTCGAGCAAAATTCTTAAATGCAACCAGTGTTTTAAAGTGCTTATAATTTCAATGTTATTGGTCTGATCACTTTGAAACTTGGCAGTTAAGTTGGAAAAAGACTATTCTATGTGAATACAATTTTATTAGACTGTCCGAGGCTTTTCTGAGGACTATTTATTAGAGGGGGGAGGGTGGTCTGTGTACAAGTGTTGCAGTTATCAAGTAATGAAAAATGTGGTCTTGTTGTGATCAGATAAAAAAGTTGTGGCAGTTTCAGTCTTTATTTGATGAATTTATCTCAATATTTGGTAATTTTAAGCATATTTGTATGTCTATGGGATTTTCAATAGAAATGGCTTATTTTGTATTATTTTCACAAATAAAAGGTCACTGCATGCAGATTAAGACTTACAATGGGCTAAAACAGCTATAAATCTTCTTATGTGATGTAGGAAAAATGTTTAAACTAAAATTTATTCAATATTTCTCACACAAAATCATTTTACTACTTGCAAAATAAGGCTGCCGCAGCATAAAAGCTTTTTTGTGTTGAACCTATGAATGCCATATCAAATCAAACTCTCTATATTGGCTTTATCATAGAAAAACCAGTCAGACTAGAATGAAAAATAGCTAAACAACACAAAATAGCACATGTTAGGTCTCTGGATTTCATAGAACAAGTCACATAATTGAACATATCCACTTTTTCTTGCTGTAGATTTGGCTGTTTTTCCTTGTTTCGCACATGAGTCTTAGACAATTTTTTATCTAAAGTGCTATAACTAGTCTTTTTGCTGTTAAAATCTGTTCAACATCATCGTCTCATGCTAAAAACACCTTTAAGTTTGCATATTGTTCCATATTTTACATTATTTTACCCTAAAACATTAGTTTTTTGTGATATGTGGAAAAAACGCATTCTAAAATCACATGGTTTATGTACTCCCAAACACAATTTAGAACTTAATTTTCATATGAATATGGTGTTTTTTGTCTTATTTTGTAAGCTTATTATGTATTTAACATTTCAAACCCTTTTTGGACTCAATATTTAATTTCCTTTCTTAAAAAATTCCCATGACCATATATGTACCCCTCAATAAGGCTAAAATGGCTTATTTCCTATCCGCAAATATGGGAGAGGGCCCAAATTTGAAACCATTCAGATATTTCACTAAAACTTGTGTTTTCCATGCTCAGAGAACATAATGTTATTGATTTCAGCCAACAGTTTTGTTAAATTTTATGAAATAATTTTTTTTTAGCCAAATAGGCCTCATGGGTTTTCCTGGTGTTTCTTCGAGCAAAATTCTTAAATGCAACCAGTGTTTTAAAGTGCTTATAATTTCAATGTTATTGGTCTGATCACTTTGAAACTTGGCAGTTAAGTTGGAAAAAGACTATTCTATGTGAATACAATTTTATTAGACTGTCCGAGGCTTTTCTGAGGACTATTAGGTACGAGGTTGCAGTTAGCTCCCTTCAATTTTCGTTGTCCAGTAATATAGTTCTTATAAAAACATAGTATTTCCTTCAAATTCTATTGTAATGTTAATTTAAATGATAAAAAGACAATCTTTGAATGAAATGAGAGATGAATGATTGTAGAAATTGGTCAAATTTGAGTTTTTTTGAAATTCAGTGATAAAGTTGTGATTCGGCTTAGTGCAAAAAGGTGAATTTTACAACTTTTTATGCTCTTCCGCCTTGACCCCTAGAGGGGTCAAATTTAAATAAAATTTTCTAAATCGTTAAACGGTAAAATTTTCTGAATTTTTCACCAATTTATGAAAAGCTAATAAATTTTATGTGGTCAAAATTTCTTTAGAAAAAAAATGGTGCAATTTTTTTAAATTGACAAAACGTTATATTGAAAATGCATTGCGAGCTAACTACCACCTCGTGCCTTATTAGAGGGGGGAGGGTGGTCTGTGTACAAGTGTTGCAGTTATCAAGTAATGAAAAATGTGGTCTTGTTGTGATCAGATAAAAAAGTTGTGGCAGTTTCAGTCTTTATTTGATGAATTTATCTCAATATTTGGTAATTTTAAGCATATTTGTATGTCTATGGGATTTTCAATAGAAATGGCTTATTTTGTATTATTTTCACAAATAAAAGGTCACTGCATGCAGATTAAGACTTACAATGGGCTAAAACAGCTATAAATCTTCTTATGTGATGTAGGAAAAATGTTTAAACTAAAATTTATTCAATATTTCTCACACAAAATCATTTTACTACTTGCAAAATAAGGCTGCCGCAGCATAAAAGCTTTTTTGTGTTGAACCTATGAATGCCATATCAAATCAAACTCTCTATATTGGCTTTATCATAGAAAAACCAGTCAGACTAGAATGAAAAATAGCTAAACAACACAAAATAGCACATGTTAGGTCTCTGGATTTCATAGAACAAGTCACATAATTGAACATATCCACTTTTTCTTGCTGAAGATTTGGCTGTTTTTCCTTGTTTCGCACATGAGTCTTAGACAATTTTTTATCTAAAGTGCTATAACTAGTCTTTTTGCTGTTAAAATCTGTTCAACATCATCGTCTCATGCTAAAAACACCTTTAAGTTTGCATATTGTTCCATATTTTACATTATTTTACCCTAAAACATTAGTTTTTTGTGATATGTGGAAAAAACGCATTCTAAAATCACATGGTTTATGTACTCCCAAACACAATTTAGAACTTAATTTTCATATGAATATGGTGTTTTTTGTCTTATTTTGTAAGCTTATTATGTATTTAACATTTTAAACCCTTTTTGGACTCAATATTTAATTTCCTTTCTTAAAAAATTCCCATGACCATATATGTACCCCTCAATAAGGCTAAAATGGCTTATTTCCTATCCGCAAATATGGGAGAGGGCCCAAATTTGAAACCATTCAGATATTTCACTAAAACTTGTGTTTTCCATGCTCAGAGAACATAATGTTATTGATTTCAGCCAACAGTTTTGTTAAATTTTATGAAATAATTTTTTTTTAGCCAAATAGGCCTCATGGGTTTTCCTGGTGTTTCTTCGAGCAAAATTCTTAAATGCAACCAGTGTTTTAAAGTGCTTATAATTTCAATGTTATTGGTCTGATCACTTTGAAACTTGGCAGTTAAGTTGGAAAAAGACTATTCTATGTGAATACAATTTTATTAGACTGTCCGAGGCTTTTCTGAGGACTATTAGGTACGAGGTTGCAGTTAGCTCCCTTCAATTTTCGTTGTCCAGTAATATAGTTCTTATAAAAACATAGTATTTCCTTCAAATTCTATTGTAATGTTAATTTAAATGATAAAAAGACAATCTTTGAATGAAATGAGAGATGAATGATTGTAGAAATTGGTCAAATTTGAGTTTTTTTGAAATTCAGTGATAAAGTTGTGATTCGGCTTAGTGCAAAAAGGTGAATTTTACAACTTTTTATGCTCTTCCGCCTTGACCCCTAGAGGGGTCAAATTTAAATAAAATTTTCTAAATCGTTAAACGGTAAAATTTTCTGAATTTTTCACCAATTTATGAAAAGCTAATAAATTTTATGTGGTCAAAATTTCTTTAGAAAAAAAATGGTGCAATTTTTTTAAATTGACAAAACGTTATATTGAAAATGCATTGCGAGCTAACTACCACCTCGTGCCTTATTAGAGGGGGGAGGGTGGTCTGTGTACAAGTGTTGCAGTTATCAAGTAATGAAAAATGTGGTCTTGTTGTGATCAGATAAAAAAGTTGTGGCAGTTTCAGTCTTTATTTGATGAATTTATCTCAATATTTGGTAATTTTAAGCATATTTGTATGTCTATGGGATTTTCAATAGAAATGGCTTATTTTGTATTATTTTCACAAATAAAAGGTCACTGCATGCAGATTAAGACTTACAATGGGCTAAAACAGCTATAAATCTTCTTATGTGATGTAGGAAAAATGTTTAAACTAAAATTTATTCAATATTTCTCACACAAAATCATTTTACTACTTGCAAAATAAGGCTGCCGCAGCATAAAAGCTTTTTTGTGTTGAACCTATGAATGCCATATCAAATCAAACTCTCTATATTGGCTTTATCATAGAAAAACCAGTCAGACTAGAATGAAAAATAGCTAAACAACACAAAATAGCACATGTTAGGTCTCTGGATTTCATAGAACAAGTCACATAATTGAACATATCCACTTTTTCTTGCTGTAGATTTGGCTGTTTTTCCTTGTTTCGCACATGAGTCTTAGACAATTTTTTATCTAAAGTGCTATAACTAGTCTTTTTGCTGTTAAAATCTGTTCAACATCATCGTCTCATGCTAAAAACACCTTTAAGTTTGCATATTGTTCCATATTTTACATTATTTTACCCTAAAACATTAGTTTTTTGTGATATGTGGAAAAAACGCATTCTAAAATCACATGGTTTATGTACTCCCAAACACAATTTAGAACTTAATTTTCATATGAATATGGTGTTTTTTGTCTTATTTTGTAAGCTTATTATGTATTTAACATTTTAAACCCTTTTTGGACTCAATATTTAATTTCCTTTCTTAAAAAATTCCCATGACCATATATGTACCCCTCAATAAGGCTAAAATGGCTTATTTCCTATCCGCAAATATGGGAGAGGGCCCAAATTTGAAACCATTCAGATATTTCACTAAAACTTGTGTTTTCCATGCTCAGAGAACATAATGTTATTGATTTCAGCCAACAGTTTTGTTAAATTTTATGAAATAATTTTTTTTTAGCCAAATAGGCCTCATGGGTTTTCCTGGTGTTTCTTCGAGCAAAATTCTTAAATGCAACCAGTGTT
Organism: Arcuatula senhousia; assembly: GCA_963971305.1. Taxonomy (NCBI): domain Eukaryota; kingdom Metazoa; phylum Mollusca; class Bivalvia; order Mytilida; family Mytilidae; genus Arcuatula; species Arcuatula senhousia. The sequence continues at coordinate 11,989 of CAXARO010000476.1, read as the reverse complement.
TTAAAGTGCTTATAATTTCAATGTTATTGGTCTGATCACTTTGAAACTTGGCAGTTAAGTTGGAAAAAGACTATTCTATGTGAATACAATTTTATTAGACTGTCCGAGGCTTTTCTGAGGACTATAAGGTACGACGTTGCAGTTAGCTCCCTTCAATTTTCGTTGTCCAGTAATATAGTTCTTATAAAAACATAGTATTTCCTTCAAATTCTATTGTAATGTTAATTTAAATGATAAAAAGACAATCTTTGAATGAAATGAGAGATGAATGATTGTAGAAATTGGTCAAATTTGAGTTTTTTTGAAATTCAGTGATAAAGTTGTGATTCGGCTTAGTGCAAAAAGGTGAATTTTACAACTTTTTATGCTCTTCCGCCTTGACCCCTAGAGGGGTCAAATTTAAATAAAATTTTCTAAATCGTTAAACGGTAAAATTTTCTGAATTTTTCACCAATTTATGAAAAGCTAATAAATTTTATGTGGTCAAAATTTCTTTAGAAAAAAAATGGTGCAATTTTTTTAAATTGACAAAACGTTATATTGAAAATGCATTGCGAGCTAACTACCACCTCGTGCCTTATTAGAGGGGGGAGGGTGGTCTGTGTACAAGTGTTGCAGTTATCAAGTAATGAAAAATGTGGTCTTGTTGTGATCAGATAAAAAAGTTGTGGCAGTTTCAGTCTTTATTTGATGAATTTATCTCAATATTTGGTAATTTTAAGCATATTTGTATGTCTATGGGATTTTCAATAGAAATGGCTTATTTTGTATTATTTTCACAAATAAAAGGTCACTGCATGCAGATTAAGACTTACAATGGGCTAAAACAGCTATAAATCTTCTTATGTGATGTAGGAAAAATGTTTAAACTAAAATTTATTCAATATTTCTCACACAAAATCATTTTACTACTTGCAAAATAAGGCTGCCGCAGCATAAAAGCTTTTTTGTGTTGAACCTATGAATGCCATATCAAATCAAACTCTCTATATTGGCTTTATCATAGAAAAACCAGTCAGACTAGAATGAAAAATAGCTAAACAACACAAAATAGCACATGTTAGGTCTCTGGATTTCATAGAACAAGTCACATAATTGAACATATCCACTTTTTCTTGCTGTAGATTTGGCTGTTTTTCCTTGTTTGGCACATGAGTCTTAGACAATTTTTTATCTAAAGTGCTATAACTAGTCTTTTTGCTGTTAAAATCTGTTCAACATCATCGTCTCATGCTAAAAACACCTTTAAGTTTGCATATTGTTCCATATTTTACATTATTTTACCCTAAAACATTAGTTTTTTGTGATATGTGGAAAAAACGCATTCTAAAATCACATGGTTTATGTACTCCCAAACACAATTTAGAACTTAATTTTCATATGAATATGGTGTTTTTTGTCTTATTTTGTAAGCTTATTATGTATTTAACATTTTAAACCCTTTTTGGACTCAATATTTAATTTCCTTTCTTAAAAAATTCCCATGACCATATATGTACCCCTCAATAAGGCTAAAATGGCTTATTTCCTATCCGCAAATATGGGAGAGGGCCCAAATTTGAAACCATTCAGATATTTCACTAAAACTTGTGTTTTCCATGCTCAGAGAACATAATGTTATTGATTTCAGCCAACAGTTTTGTTAAATTTTATGAAATAATTTTTTTTTAGCCAAATAGGCCTCATGGGTTTTCCTGGTGTTTCTTCGAGCAAAATTCTTAAATGCAACCAGTGTTTTAAAGTGCTTATAATTTCAATGTTATTGGTCTGATCACTTTGAAACTTGGCAGTTAAGTTGGAAAAAGACTATTCTATGTGAATACAATTTTATTAGACTGTCCGAGGCTTTTCTGAGGACTATTAGGTACGAGGTTGCAGTTAGCTCCCTTCAATTTTCGTTGTCCAGTAATATAGTTCTTATAAAAACATAGTATTTCCTTCAAATTCTATTGTAATGTTAATTTAAATGATAAAAAGACAATCTTTGAATGAAATGAGAGATGAATGATTGTAGAAATTGGTCAAATTTGAGTTTTTTTGAAATTCAGTGATAAAGTTGTGATTCGGCTTAGTGCAAAAAGGTGAATTTTACAACTTTTTATGCTCTTCCGCCTTGACCCCTAGAGGGGTCAAATTTAAATAAAATTTTCTAAATCGTTAAACGGTAAAATTTTCTGAATTTTTCACCAATTTATGAAAAGCTAATAAATTTTATGTGGTCAAAATTTCTTTAGAAAAAAAATGGTGCAATTTTTTTAAATTGACAAAACGTTATATTGAAAATGCATTGCGAGCTAACTACCACCTCGTGCCAATAATTATTAGAGGGGGGAGGGTGGTCTGTGTACAAGTGTTGCAGTTATCAAGTAATGAAAAATGTGGTCTTGTTGTGATCAGATAAAAAAGTTGTGGCAGTTTCAGTCTTTATTTGATGAATTTATCTCAATATTTGGTAATTTTAAGCATATTTGTATGTCTATGGGATTTTCAATAGAAATGGCTTATTTTGTATTATTTTCACAAATAAAAGGTCACTGCATGCAGATTAAGACTTACAATGGGCTAAAACAGCTATAAATCTTCTTATGTGATGTAGGAAAAATGTTTAAACTAAAATTTATTCAATATTTCTCACACAAAATCATTTTACTACTTGCAAAATAAGGCTGCCGCAGCATAAAAGCTTTTTTGTGTTGAACCTATGAATGCCATATCAAATCAAACTCTCTATATTGGCTTTATCATAGAAAAACCAGTCAGACTAGAATGAAAAATAGCTAAACAACACAAAATAGCACATGTTAGGTCTCTGGATTTCATAGAACAAGTCACATAATTGAACATATCCACTTTTTCTTGCTGTAGATTTGGCTGTTTTTCCTTGTTTCGCACATGAGTCTTAGACAATTTTTTATCTAAAGTGCTATAACTAGTCTTTTTGCTGTTAAAATCTGTTCAACATCATCGTCTCATGCTAAAAACACCTTTAAGTTTGCATATTGTTCCATATTTTACATTATTTTACCCTAAAACATTAGTTTTTTGTGATATGTGGAAAAAACGCATTCTAAAATCACATGGTTTATGTACTCCCAAACACAATTTAGAACTTAATTTTCATATGAATATGGTGTTTTTTGTCTTATTTTGTAAGCTTATTATGTATTTAACATTTTAAACCCTTTTTGGACTCAATATTTAATTTCCTTTCTTAAAAAATTCCCATGACCATATATGTACCCCTCAATAAGGCTAAAATGGCTTATTTCCTATCCGCAAATATGGGAGAGGGCCCAAATTTGAAACCATTCAGATATTTCACTAAAACTTGTGTTTTCCATGCTCAGAGAACATAATGTTATTGATTTCAGCCAACAGTTTTGTTAAATTTTATGAAATAATTTTTTTTTAGCCAAATAGGCCTCATGGGTTTTCCTGGTGTTTCTTCGAGCAAAATTCTTAAATGCAACCAGTGTTTTAAAGTGCTTATAATTTCAATGTTATTGGTCTGATCACTTTGAAACTTGGCAGTTAAGTTGGAAAAAGACTATTCTATGTGAATACAATTTTATTAGACTGTCCGAGGCTTTTCTGAGGACTATTATTATTAGAGGGGGGAGGGTGGTCTGTGTACAAGTGTTGCAGTTATCAAGTAATGAAAAATGTGGTCTTGTTGTGATCAGATAAAAAAGTTGTGGCAGTTTCAGTCTTTATTTGATGAATTTATCTCAATATTTGGTAATTTTAAGCATATTTGTATGTCTATGGGATTTTCAATAGAAATGGCTTATTTTGTATTATTTTCACAAATAAAAGGTCACTGCATGCAGATTAAGACTTACAATGGGCTAAAACAGCTATAAATCTTCTTATGTGATGTAGGAAAAATGTTTAAACTAAAATTTATTCAATATTTCTCACACAAAATCATTTTACTACTTGCAAAATAAGGCTGCCGCAGCATAAAAGCTTTTTTGTGTTGAACCTATGAATGCCATATCAAATCAAACTCTCTATATTGGCTTTATCATAGAAAAACCAGTCAGACTAGAATGAAAAATAGCTAAACAACACAAAATAGCACATGTTAGGTCTCTGGATTTCATAGAACAAGTCACATAATTGAACATATCCACTTTTTCTTGCTGTAGATTTGGCTGTTTTTCCTTGTTTCGCACATGAGTCTTAGACAATTTTTTATCTAAAGTGCTATAACTAGTCTTTTTGCTGTTAAAATCTGTTCAACATCATCGTCTCATGCTAAAAACACCTTTAAGTTTGCATATTGTTCCATATTTTACATTATTTTACCCTAAAACATTAGTTTTTTGTGATATGTGGAAAAAACGCATTCTAAAATCACATGGTTTATGTACTCCCAAACACAATTTAGAACTTAATTTTCATATGAATATGGTGTTTTTTGTCTTATTTTGTAAGCTTATTATGTATTTAACATTTTAAACCCTTTTTGGACTCAATATTTAATTTCCTTTCTTAAAAAATTCCCATGACCATATATGTACCCCTCAATAAGGCTAAAATGGCTTATTTCCTATCCGCAAATATGGGAGAGGGCCCAAATTTGAAACCATTCAGATATTTCACTAAAACTTGTGTTTTCCATGCTCAGAGAACATAATGTTATTGATTTCAGCCAACAGTTTTGTTAAATTTTATGAAATAATTTTTTTTTAGCCAAATAGGCCTCATGGGTTTTCCTGGTGTTTCTTCGAGCAAAATTCTTAAATGCAACCAGTGTTTTAAAGTGCTTATAATTTCAATGTTATTGGTCTGATCACTTTGAAACTTGGCAGTTAAGTTGGAAAAAGACTATTCTATGTGAATACAATTTTATTAGACTGTCCGAGGCTTTTCTGAGGACTATTAATTAGAGGGGGGAGGGTGGTCTGTGTACAAGTGTTGCAGTTATCAAGTAATGAAAAATGTGGTCTTGTTGTGATCAGATAAAAAAGTTGTGGCAGTTTCAGTCTTTATTTGATGAATTTATCTCAATATTTGGTAATTTTAAGCATATTTGTATGTCTATGGGATTTTCAATAGAAATGGCTTATTTTGTATTATTTTCACAAATAAAAGGTCACTGCATGCAGATTAAGACTTACAATGGGCTAAAACAGCTATAAATCTTCTTATGTGATGTAGGAAAAATGTTTAAACTAAAATTTATTCAATATTTCTCACACAAAATCATTTTACTACTTGCAAAATAAGGCTGCCGCAGCATAAAAGCTTTTTTGTGTTGAACCTATGAATGCCATATCAAATCAAACTCTCTATATTGGCTTTATCATAGAAAAACCAGTCAGACTAGAATGAAAAATAGCTAAACAACACAAAATAGCACATGTTAGGTCTCTGGATTTCATAGAACAAGTCACATAATTGAACATATCCACTTTTTCTTGCTGTAGATTTGGCTGTTTTTCCTTGTTTCGCACATGAGTCTTAGACAATTTTTTATCTAAAGTGCTATAACTAGTCTTTTTGCTGTTAAAATCTGTTCAACATCATCGTCTCATGCTAAAAACACCTTTAAGTTTGCATATTGTTCCATATTTTACATTATTTTACCCTAAAACATTAGTTTTTTGTGATATGTGGAAAAAACGCATTCTAAAATCACATGGTTTATGTACTCCCAAACACAATTTAGAACTTAATTTTCATATGAATATGGTGTTTTTTGTCTTATTTTGTAAGCTTATTATGTATTTAACATTTTAAACCCTTTTTGGACTCAATATTTAATTTCCTTTCTTAAAAAATTCCCATGACCATATATGTACCCCTCAATAAGGCTAAAATGGCTTATTTCCTATCCGCAAATATGGGAGAGGGCCCAAATTTGAAACCATTCAGATATTTCACTAAAACTTGTGTTTTCCATGCTCAGAGAACATAATGTTATTGATTTCAGCCAACAGTTTTGTTAAATTTTATGAAATAATTTTTTTTTAGCCAAATAGGCCTCATGGGTTTTCCTGGTGTTTCTTCGAGCAAAATTCTTAAATGCAACCAGTGTTTTAAAGTGCTTATAATTTCAATGTTATTGGTCTGATCACTTTGAAACTTGGCAGTTAAGTTGGAAAAAGACTATTCTATGTGAATACAATTTTATTAGACTGTCCGAGGCTTTTCTGAGGACTATTTATTAGAGGGGGGAGGGTGGTCTGTGTACAAGTGTTGCAGTTATCAAGTAATGAAAAATGTGGTCTTGTTGTGATCAGATAAAAAAGTTGTGGCAGTTTCAGTCTTTATTTGATGAATTTATCTCAATATTTGGTAATTTTAAGCATATTTGTATGTCTATGGGATTTTCAATAGAAATGGCTTATTTTGTATTATTTTCACAAATAAAAGGTCACTGCATGCAGATTAAGACTTACAATGGGCTAAAACAGCTATAAATCTTCTTATGTGATGTAGGAAAAATGTTTAAACTAAAATTTATTCAATATTTCTCACACAAAATCATTTTACTACTTGCAAAATAAGGCTGCCGCAGCATAAAAGCTTTTTTGTGTTGAACCTATGAATGCCATATCAAATCAAACTCTCTATATTGGCTTTATCATAGAAAAACCAGTCAGACTAGAATGAAAAATAGCTAAACAACACAAAATAGCACATGTTAGGTCTCTGGATTTCATAGAACAAGTCACATAATTGAACATATCCACTTTTTCTTGCTGTAGATTTGGCTGTTTTTCCTTGTTTCGCACATGAGTCTTAGACAATTTTTTATCTAAAGTGCTATAACTAGTCTTTTTGCTGTTAAAATCTGTTCAACATCATCGTCTCATGCTAAAAACACCTTTAAGTTTGCATATTGTTCCATATTTTACATTATTTTACCCTAAAACATTAGTTTTTTGTGATATGTGGAAAAAACGCATTCTAAAATCACATGGTTTATGTACTCCCAAACACAATTTAGAACTTAATTTTCATATGAATATGGTGTTTTTTGTCTTATTTTGTAAGCTTATTATGTATTTAACATTTTAAACCCTTTTTGGACTCAATATTTAATTTCCTTTCTTAAAAAATTCCCATGACCATATATGTACCCCTCAATAAGGCTAAAATGGCTTATTTCCTATCCGCAAATATGGGAGAGGGCCCAAATTTGAAACCATTCAGATATTTCACTAAAACTTGTGTTTTCCATGCTCAGAGAACATAATGTTATTGATTTCAGCCAACAGTTTTGTTAAATTTTATGAAATAATTTTTTTTTAGCCAAATAGGCCTCATGGGTTTTCCTGGTGTTTCTTCGAGCAAAATTCTTAAATGCAACCAGTGTTTTAAAGTGCTTATAATTTCAATGTTATTGGTCTGATCACTTTGAAACTTGGCAGTTAAGTTGGAAAAAGACTATTCTATGTGAATACAATTTTATTAGACTGTCCGAGGCTTTTCTGAGGACTATTAGGTACGAGGTTGCAGTTAGCTCCCTTCAATTTTCGTTGTCCAGTAATATAGTTCTTATAAAAACATAGTATTTCCTTCAAATTCTATTGTAATGTTAATTTAAATGATAAAAAGACAATCTTTGAATGAAATGAGAGATGAATGATTGAAGAAATTGGTCAAATTTGAGTTTTTTTGAAATTCAGTGATAAAGTTGTGATTCGGCTTAGTGCAAAAAGGTGAATTTTACAACTTTTTATGCTCTTCCGCCTTGACCCCTAGAGGGGTCAAATTTAAATAAAATTTTCTAAATCGTTAAACGGTAAAATTTTCTGAATTTTTCACCAATTTATGAAAAGCTAATAAATTTTATGTGGTCAAAATTTCTTTAGAAAAAAAATGGTGCAATTTTTTTAAATTGACAAAACGTTATATTGAAAATGCATTGCGAGCTAACTACCACCTCGTGCCTTATTTTTGGTTTCTGTCATTTTAAATTACAGAAAACATCTGAATACCACAAAGTCTCTTTTTGACAGTGACCAACCATTTACCTAATTATTGAATTGCCAATATATAATATTTTTGTGTGCATCTATGTTATTGCATTTTAAATAAGTGATAGATAAATCCTTATCAAAATTAACAAAATTGAGTTATTCTTTAATTTGTAATAATGATTTTTTGGTATAAAAATCAATTTAAGGTAGATGGGGTGTCTTTCACTGAGCATCTTTTTTGCACATCTATCATAAATTTAAAATTTATAATTCATGTTATTCTAATTGATTTCTATTTGGCTAGGTAAACATCAAAATTGATAATTACAACAAAAATTTTGATAAAATACACCTTCTTTGCGAATTTCAATATTTTCCCGTACTTTTAAGGGGAGATAATTTGTATAGAAATGATAGGGAAAAAACACATTTTTCACTTTTTTCAAAAATTTTGATGGTGAACTTTATTTTTTATCTAGTATATTTAAAAATCCATACAAAACAAAGAATTTCACAAATTTTACGAAAAATCTATGGATCACATTTTTTTAGGTAAAAGAAATTTTAATTTTCCCTATTGATCCTATATAAAAAGTACTAAAATCATGCATTTTTCAAAGTCATTTCTACAAAAATTCTCATGGTAAACTTTTGATTTTATAATCGGCATTTAAAGTACCAGTCTAGAGCTAACTGTGGTCAAAATTTAAGAAATTCTATGGATAATTTTTTAGACACCCCATCTACCTTAAATAGGTCATTTTTATTTATCTAAGTCATGTTGTGTTGTGATAATCTTGCATATAAATCACATTATTGTTTTAAATGCTAGAATGAAAATAAAACAATCTAGTAAATAAACTTTGTTTCTGAATCTTTGTATATTAGGTTTTGACACCTGTAGGTATTGATAATTAGAATTTCCTGTTTATTTCACCCCAAGTCAGCTGTGACTAATTACATTTATGTTTACCTAACCATTACACAGGTACCTGCTGAGAGAAAATGACAATGAATTCAGATTAATTAACACTTTTAGCAAACCCAGTGGGGGATTAGAAAAAGAATGACAATGTAATTTACATAATTAAATCACAATTATTTTCAATGAAATATGATGGCTTACATTTAAATACACAACTTCTTTCTTAATAATAAATAAAAATAATATCTTTTGAATTATAGAATTTAAATTTTAATTAATTGATTATAAAGTTCAATTTAAAAGAAAAAGAAATAGATTAATAAAACATTTTTGAAAAGATTTGTATATAGATAGTAATTTGAAAATATCTTGTTGACTTTTGATTATTTTAATTATTTTGTTGGTTATTGGACGTACCACATGATCACTTAAACGTTTGAACTTATATGATTTTTTGCTACTCAGTAGAAATATTCTGATTAACTGAAGTAGTCCCCTAATGTAGAGTAGGGGACTATTTCAAATAAATTATCTCCAATATCTTTGTTATAAGTTAAGATATGAGAGAAAAAATTTGCACACTGTTATAAAACATTGTTCTGAACAATTTAAGACCATATGTCAAAAATCGTGAACTTACCCTTTAAAATACATCAAAAATCAGCCTCTTGTAATTATTCATAGATATAAAAATACAAGTAGCGGCAATTTTGCAATTCAAAAAAAAACTAGATAATGTGTCTATGAGCCACAGGATGGCCCTCCCGTTCTTGAAATATCATTGACCCTAAATGTGTATTACCTGGGATATGGACCTTTACCAAGAAATTGATCAAAAGTGTTCTTGTGTAAAATATAGGTCGCTGTGACCTTATTTCTGGTGGGTGGTGCCATGTACCAAGACTCATTGAGTAGTGAAATATTATTGACCCCTAACATGTAGTATTCAAGATATGGACCTTAACCAAGAACTTAACCAAAGTCATTCATGCGTAAAATATGGGTCACAGTGACCTCATTTCTAATGGATGGTGTCACCTTACCCAAGACACATCTAGTGGTGAAATATCATTGACCCCCAACGTCTAGTATCCAAGTTTTGGACCCTAACCAAGAACTTAACCGAAGTCATTCATGCATAAAATATAGATCACAGTGACCTTATTTTTATTGGGTGGTGTCACATGACCTAAGACACATCTAGTAGTGAAATATCATTGACCCCCAACATCTAGTATCCAAGTTATGGACCTTAACCAAGAACTTAACCAAAGTCGTTCATGCATAAAATATAGGTCACAGTGACCTAATTTCTAGTGGGTTGTGTCACCTGACCTAAGACGCATCTAGTAGTGAAATATCATTGACCCCCAACATCTAGTATCCAAGTTATGGACCTTAACCAAGAACTTAACCGAAGTCGTTCATGCATAAAATATAGGTCACAGTGACCTAATTTCTAGTGGGTGGTGTAGCCCTACCCAAGACCCATCTGGTGGTGAAATATCATTGACCCACAACATCTAGTATCCGAGTAATGGACCTTAACCAAGAACTTAACCAAAGTGTTACGGACGGACGGACGGACGGACGGACAAGGGTAAAACTATATGTCCGATCCACATACGTGGTCGGGCCATAAAAAACAATAGATTTTTAAAATTGTATTCTTCTAAACTGTAACTTTGTGTGACAGAGTTTCATTAGTTGGAACGAATTTACTTCTCTCCTGATGTCACCATCTTTAATGGTACAGCTTTTTCGTTACAAACAAGATCCACCAGTTTAGCTGTAGCTTAAATTTTATATCATTGTTATCCAAATAGTCAACACAGATTTTTAAGAATTCTAAAAGTTCTTGTCCCCACTAAATGTAACATAAAACTAATTTCTTTTCTTTTCTTTTTGGTTTTATCTTTTTGAAGATTTTGGATCGAGGTATTGTTTGGTATTTCAGTGTTAGGTTTTGACTTGTCTTCTTACTTGTTTTGTTTTATGTGTGTCTTTTTTATTTAATCTTGTTGTTCATGATTTATTTTTGGGTTTCTTTTTGTTTTTTGTTTGTTTTTGTCTACACAAATAAAGATAAACTGTTGCCATTAAAATGTTCACCTTATAAAGTTTAAAAATTCTAAAAGTGTCCAATAATTTAGTTTTTATGTTGTCCCCTTTCTTAGTTAATTTCTTTTAAATATATATATTTGTTCTTTCTTTTTTTCATGACATGATGCTCTTTAATACAATGAAGTTAATGAAAACCTGTTATGTACATATATTTTCAACTTATTAAAACATTCTCCATTAGTCAAAGTTGAAGTAGTAAGGTGACCTCCAATTGGATACTAGTATGATCTTTGTGTTTTTAAATGTGGAGGTCAGGATAACATAGATTTTTTGTTTCTGCAAACATTCAATGGCTCTACCAAGTAATTTAAAGTGCTTATACATTGTAGTTTTATAGGCATTAATGAATACAGGGAGGCAATGTAAGCTTTTGGAAGTCCTCTTTAAAAACGTTATAAATAACACTTCCCCAAAATTAAAACAAAATCTGCAGAGATGTGAGGTCATTGAAATTGTGACAAGATGGTCCCTTACTATTACACATGAACTAGATCGAGTGTTGTGTTTCAGCAAGAAAGTAAGGAACAAAAAACAACAACAGGAATCACTTACCACACCAAAAAGGAACAGTTCATGATTTTCCACATTGTCAAACAAAACAAACCAATTATTCTAACATATTTTAATTTATTTTATAAACACAATATGCAATGAACAGCAATTAAAGAAAAAAAAACAATGAGGTATATACACACATGGTTAAAAGCTTTTATGGGTTATCCCAGATAAATGTCAACTTTTTGCATTTGACAATTGCATATACATTGTATTTTAACTTGTATCTGTATATTATGTATTGTGATATATAACATGTTGATATTTTATTGAATAAATTATTAATTACTAATGCAAATGAGCAACTACATGTATTGGCAAAGAAAATTATAAATAGTTTTTTTTTCAATGATTTAAGAACAGCGAGGAATCTACACCAATAAACACCATATAACACTTAAATAATATTTGCTTGATTTATCAATCTTCATTGTGAAAAATAACAAAA
>CAXARO010000475.1:0-12240 GCA_963971305.1 Arcuatula senhousia | reverse complement strand
CCTTATGTAAAAAGCCATTATTTAAATGTAAGTCATTCACAATATCATCATCCTGTTTTATATTTAGATAGTAAGACTGTCTTCCATTAAAACATTAATTTAAGTGCAGTTGAAAAAAATAACACATTAAATATCTTTTAAAAAAAACAAGGTTGCATGTACTTTGTGCACATTTTATGTGCAAAAAAACCTTTGAAGCTCTTGTTTTTAAAGCATTTTTTTTTACTATGTTAAACTTTTCTTTAGAAAGAGCTTACTGTGTATTCAGATAAAGAGCACAATGATTTTTTGTCCTATTTGTGTTGTGCAAGATAATAAAACAAATGCTAAAAGATCATCATAGCCATCAAGGTGTAATATAGGTAATTTTTTTATGTATAATGTTTTGTTTATTTTGTTTACTCCACAATCTTTAAAAAAAAAAATCTTTTTCTTTGGCCATTATTAAATACATTGTACTGTACTACAAAATGTATCTGTAAGGTGAATACATCACACGAATCCAGAATATGAGTAAAGTTAAAATATTTTCAATATGTTCAATAAAACTAATAAGCATTGAGTTTCACAAATAATGTTTAAAATACATTACATGTATATGTAGTGTTCCTCATCAGGTGGCTGGTGTGTTTCCTTTTAACACTTTATTTTATTAACATATACTCTTTAATAAAACAAGTGATGGTAATAGCTCACATGGACCTTCGGTCCAGGTGAGCTAAAAAAAAAAGCATAAAATATAGATCAACTTCTACAACATATTCCTGGAATTTATTTGGACTTTGCATTAAACAGTTTAGGAAACACATTGATAACTTTTGAGCCTTTAATTTAAGTCTGAGTTGGTTCTGTTGGGGTTTTTTGGTACTCTTTACAGAGGCAATAAAGGTAATAACAAAACTACCGAACTTGAATGGTCAATCTCATAGTCCAGAGAAAATGACAAAAACGAATCAGTCATACCGGAGAATTGGTGGATCGCAATGGTCCTGACTTGGTACAGGCATTTCAAACGAAATGGTGGGTTAAACCAGGTTTTATGGCGCCAAACCTCCCTCTCAAGTAATGTTTTATTCCCCTGTTGCATTTTATTCTAGAAATACAACTGTAAATGTCTGTCTGAATGGCAGGCAAATACAAGTTCTTCTTGCAACAATATTTTTATCACCTTTATTTTTATGACTATTTAAGATACATACAAGTAGTCTGCTTATTAATTTAAGTGATATTGTTAAATTGAATTCTTGAATTTGTGAAGAATGTAAAGAGTAAAAGCATGACCCCTGTTTAGTGTGAAATGTATATAAATCCTATTCATCTAAAGTGACAAATTCACATACATATACATTTTGTACAACATACCGGTGTTACATACTAGTTTTCCCCCCATACTAGAATTTCCCCCCGGAAAAATGAGTATATACTGACATAGACCTGTATATTAAATAGATTTGCAACTTGTTAATTGTCCAGTATATGTGCGAAAATATCACTGGTTTATAAATGAGAGTTTTTTTTCTTTTTCTAACTACTTTTATGCGGTAGGTTAATATACAGAGAAGTAGAGAGCAGGGCAGAGGAGGACAGAGAATTAATAAAAAAAATGATTTATTGTGTGAAATAAATGTTGTTATCTGGCTATTGTTTGTTTCTAAGGTATTTTGAGTAATTTGAAAGCACTTGGGTTGGTTTTAAATGGTTCTATATGGTAGGAATCGAAGATAACTACGATGTCGGTAGAGAGGAGTAAACCAGCGAATGATAAATGAGATCAAAGACTCTTTCCAAAGTATTAAATTTGGAATAAATTACACTATTTTGTTATTATGAAGGTAAATGTACATACAAGAATCTTTGTTTGTGTGTTTTTTGGCCAATTCAAACTTTATTTGCAATTGTTTTTTTCGTAAATATCGTAATCAAAATGGCGACTGTCGACTTAAAAATACAGGTAAGTGCAGGGTCGGATACGTATGAATTACGGTTTTCTTAGTTGAACGATAATTATGTGTTGAAGAATAACTCATGATATATATAAAATTGCACATTTATTATTACTAATGCCTTAAAACATGAAAATAAAACATTTTTTTATATATACAAACGAAACAATGACAATTTTCAATTCTAACGTCAAATTATTTAAAAGTGTTACAAAATAGTGCCAACTTAATCTGTCTTGCGTATATGTGCTCAAATTTCTTAGTTAAATGAACACCATCTGTAAATGCACTTCTTGGTGGGTTAACTAGTCCACGCAGTTTCCAAAACGTGATCCCCGTTGATTTTGCATATTTCTCACTAAGCTTGAGGTTGATCTCTTTTCTTTGTGAATCGTATTGGTGGTAAGTCATCCTTCTTGGTTGAAATCTTGGGAACAAGCTGCCGACGATTATCTGTGTAACTCCGCATTCTTTGAGATGATCGACAAATTCTGTAATGTCTTTGAAAATCTGGTCTGATGTTGTGTCTTTCTTGATATCATTGCCGCCTATCTGTATAAATATTCTTTTTGGTCGGTAAAGCATCAATTGAATCAATTCATAACTTTCGGCTAAAGTCTTTACGAAGGCCCCGCCTAACCCAACAACATGTAAGTCTTTATGTTTGAAGTCAAGAAGTTCATGGTCTGCGATGCGCCTGACAAAACTATGGCCAATAATAGCAAGAGACATTGCTGGTGTTGAAGTTATCAATGAGTAAACTATTTTGATTAAAATACATACTTTTCTGCCTTTTAGTTGAACTTTATTCAAATAATTATTATCAAATTATCTAAATTGAAATGAGGGTACCTTTAATTATTATTATTAACAACCAATAATTACCACACAACTTATGACTATCGGCAATCTTTTTAATGTCGCAATCAATGATGATTTGATTATATTGGCGCGTGGTGACAACAATAAATCTATCATTAAATGATTAGCGATCACATGATCGTCTAGCCGGTTCAACAAACATGTCAAACGGTACCATTTGAGCAGGGGCAACGCAAACGAACTAAAAACTGTAAGACATGTACAGTATCTGGTCCAGGTAAAAAACTTAAGGTTACTTAAGTTTTTAGTTAAACACAACTGCAACGTATTTCAGTAAATTATTCGGTTTATAGCGTTTCCCGATGGAATAAATGTTCATGACACAAGTTTTCAAAATAGTATTTTGTTTCAAATAATATCGCGTATTCGGTTTATCGCGTTTCCCGATGGAATAAATGTTCATGACACAAGTTTTCAAAATAGTATTTTATTTCAAATAATATCGCGTATTCGGTTTATCGGTTTTTATATAAATATATAAAAAAAAATATCCGCCATAAATAGACGAACTGTTGTGTATCGCCTGCAAGACAGGAGATACATAGACATGGCTTCAAGATATTTTTTTATCTATAAAGATTGCACATCTCGGTAGACGGCTTTTTTCATAGCTTGTGTGAAATAAATGTTCATGACACATATCTTTTTTTAAAATGAATTTCCCCGCGAAAAAAAGGTTTTAAACATGTTTCACTGACGAACTGTTGTGTATCGCCTACAAGACAGGAGATGCAACGACATGACTTCAAAATAAACCTTTATTAATAAAGATAGAGCATTTCGGTAGACGGCTTTTTTTCCGTAGCTTGTGTGGAATATATATTCATGACACATATCTTTTTTTTAAAGGCTGAATATTCCCGCAAAAAAACTTTTTTTAAACTTCTTAAACTGACGAACTGTTGTGCATCGCCTGCAAGACAGGAGATACAAAGACGTGACTTCAAAGTAAACCTTTATTATTAAAGATCGAGCATCTCGGTAGACGGCTTTTTTCCGTAGCTTGTGTGGAATAAATGTTCATGACACATATCTTTTTTTAAAAAATAGCCTTATGAATTTTCCCGCGAAAAAAGGTTTTAAACATGTTTCACTGACGAACTGTTGTGCATCGCCTACAAGACAGGAGATACACAGACACGACTTATAAGGAGCGAGTGGCGTGTATCGTCTGCAAGACAGGAGATACAAAGAAAAAATCTTTAGTAATAATTATCGCGCATCTCGGTATATCGATTTTTGTTTGGTGTTCCACTGTGGAATAAATGTCCATGACACAATTTTTACACAAATAAAATGTCTCGACGCGAGAAATAAGACCACGTTGCCAAGGGGGGACTTTCAAAATTTAATTAATCAGGAACGTTACATTTTTTTTATTTCCTGAATTAATAAAACTATTTTTATGGGGCCCAACCTCATATAGTTCATAGCCTTGACGTGGCGTGAGGGCTCTTCCATTATTTATGGTTGTCTAATATGAACTCTGACAAATCATATTTTTTTATGTTCAGTATCCCATAATTAAGATTTTTGAAATTGCCGCCTCAATAACTATAGCCGGAACACAACAAAACGCAATGCATTATGGATTTTCTGTAATGCCAACGAACCCGATCATTAATATTCAATTTTATTTTTATCTTCAAGATAAATTTGTAACCAAGTATTTCAAAAAATAAATGAAAACCTCTCATTTTATCATTATATCACATATTATTAATAAACGTGATCATGAAGATTTATCATTAGTGTTCGTGTCTTGGTGTCCTGCGCCATTACAGACCATCGATACTCCGTCAAGATATTTAAAAAATCGACAATAAAAACTCAAATAAAATGTTTCTTTGCTGTTTAAATGAATGAAAAGACAAGTTTACACATTAAAACCTTTAATTTTAAGCGAAAAAAAAGTTTTTTATCTACTTCTCTGCACACCTCTCTAAAGCTCTCTAGTTCTCTCTGTTTTGATGATCCCCTTTTATGCCTTTCTATGGAATCAACCAGAATAAATTGCATTAAACAGTGAAAAGATTAAGGAACATCTGTGTGAAAATTTCATTTAATTTGGTTGAAGAATAAACTTTTTGTGACAATTTAAAGTCGAAACTTTACAAACATTTTGTTAAATATTGTATTTTCTTGAAAACTCGGGTAGTATGGGCTCTTTTGATACTTCTCTAAAGTGCTTAAGGTTATAAAAGTTATTTTATCACATGTAAAATCTCAAAATATTTAAGAATGGCTGTAAAAAAGAATCATGTAAAAATCTTTAATGGTTTTTGAGATATTAGAGTATAAAGTTGTACATTTCAAATTGTTTATTTTGTACGAAATCTCGTTTCTTTGCATGAGATATTGTGAGATTTCACCAATTTGCAAATCTATTTATATACAGGTCTATGATACTGAGCTTTCCCCCCGGAAGATCTAGTATATACTAGATTTACCCCCGGGGAAAAACTAGTATATACTACGCTTTCCCCAGGGGAAATTCTGGTATGTATAAACACATACTCATTTTTCCGCCATACTGATCTTTCCCCTATTCAAAACCGTTGCAACTGTGGAAGTAAAATGCGAGGTTTTCAATATTTGAAAGATAATAACTAATGAATTTTAATTTATGGGTGTATTCTTTTATATTATTAATATTTATAGAATATATCAGACGTAGATATTTGTAAAAATGATGAAGGGTAACCAATATTGTCTAAGTGCAAATCGAATATTCTAGTATCTAGACCGGAGACATAGAAATGCCCTGGCGTCCACCCGTCTGTGCATGTCACAGTTATCAGTAACTGCTATCTGTAGGCTTTCGATATTTGATGTGCAGCTTTGGGTAGGAGTCTCTTATGGTAGAATGCGCTTTCAGGTCTGTTGCTCATCTATGTCTCCTTTAACGAGCCGACTGTTGACCTTGAAGGGCTCAGTTCAATGCAACAAGACTATCTTAACGTTTTCTCATAGCAATCATAAATCTGTATATAAAATAGATTTGCAAATTAGTGAAAACTCACAATATCTCATGCAATAAACCGAGATTTGGTACAAAATAAACAATTTGAAATGTACAACTTTATACTGTAATATCTCAAACATCATTTATGATTTTTAAATGATTCTTTTTACAGCCATTCTTAAATGTTTTGAATTTTTTCATGTGTTAAAATAACTTTTTTAACCTTTGGCACTTTAGAGGAGTATCGAAAGTGCCATACTACCCTAGTATACAATATTTTACAAAATTTGCGCTAAAATCTGAGTGAAACAGTAAAGTATGTCTCGCCTGTCGGCACCATCACAGAACTCATTGAAGGTCTAGCTGGGCCATCAGAAAAGTTAAGGTCAAGGTCATGTGACAGATGACAGAATTCCATTTAACCATCACAAAAATGTCTGAAGTGTGTTCTAGATACCATAGTTATTGAGAAACAATGAAAAAGACCAACATTCACTGAGTCATTCAACCATGAAAATGGGGTGAAGGTCACATTACATGGTGATGTTAGTTGTGTATATCATATTCCCCAAATATCAGATGCCTTGCTATAATATTATACTTTTCACTTAACTCATATTCCACCCAAAAATCATCTACATTCACAAAGTCATTGAACCCTGAAAATGGAGTCAGGGTCACTCAACATGGTGTTAGTTGTGTAGACCGAAACCTAAAATGTCTGTATACAATACCAAGTATCAAATGCCTCTCTATTATACTTTTAACTTAATTTATTTTCCACAAAAGTTTTATTTGTCCCAAAAATCATCTAAGTCCACAGAGTCACTGAACCATGAAAATTGTGTCAAGGTCACAGGACATGGTGTCAGTAGCATAGACCATAGCTCCAGGTGTCTGTATACCAGATATCAGATGCCTAGGTATTATACTTTTCACTTAATTCATTTTCCACAAAAGTCTTACGAAGAGTTTTTTTTTGCCCCAAAAATCATCTTAGTCCCCAGAGTTACTGAATCATAAAAATGGGGTCAGGGTGAAATGGCATGGTGCCAGTTGCATAGACCATAACCCAAACTGTCTGTATACCAAATATCAGATGCCTAGCTATTATGCTTTTCTTGTAATTGATTTTCCACAAAAGTCTTACAAAGGGGTTTTTTGGTCCAAAAAACATCTAAGTTCACAGAGTCGCTAAACCATGAAATTGAGGTCAGGGTCAAATGGTATCGTGCCAGTTGCGTAGACCATAACCCCAACTGTCTGTATACCAAATATCAGATGCCTAGCTTTTATACTTTTCTTGCAATTCATTTTCCACAAAAGTCTTACCAAAAAATGTTTACGCCGTCGCCGTCGCCGGAAAGTAATACCTATGTCTCGCCTTCACTACCCTGAAATTTTGAAGAAAATCCAACGACCCATGTAGGAGTTATTGCCCTTTTTGTGGATTTTTTGCAAATTTTGCACCTGTTTAGCTCAATATCTTGAAAACTATACTAGATATTTGAGAAATTTAAATTGCATATTGTTAAGCACATCAAGATCTACAAAATATGTATAGGGTCAACGTTGTAGGACCTTTCCTTTTAGGAGTTATTGCCCTTAGAACGTCAAAATTTAGCATTTTAACAGCATTTCCTCATTACATTGAAAACGTTAACTCCTCTGACACTCTAAGTCCAAATGGAACCAAACTTGGTATAGTTGTTTATTAGCATTAGTTGTATAGAACTGATGTGGGGATTTTTGATTCGTCTTTAGACATGGCCACTGTGGCTAAAAATAGAACATAGAGATAAATGGCAGTTTTTGGCAAATAACTCTAAAACGGTGACAGATTTCAAAATTTTGAACGGGAACAAAAGTGATCAGCACCTCAAGATCTACCAGCTCTGAAATTTTGAAGAAAATCCAACAACCCATGTAGGAGTTATTGCCCTTTTTGTGGATTTTTTGCAAATTTTGCACCTGTTTAGCTCAATATCTTGAAAACTATACTAGATATTTGAGAAATTTAAATTGCATATTTTTTAAGCACATCAAGATCTACAAAATATGTAAACGGGTCAACGTTGTAGGACCTTTCCTTTTAGGAGTTATTGCAACGGGTCAACGTTGTAGGACCTTTCCTTTTAGGAGTTATTGCCCTTAGAACGTCAAAATTTAGCATTTTAACAGCATTTCCTCATTACATTGAAAACGTTAACTCCTCTGACACTTTAAGTCCAAATGGAACCTAACTTGGTATAGTTGTTTATTAGCATTAGGTGTATAGAACTGATGTGGGGATTTTCGATTGGTCGTAAAACATGGCCGCTGTGGCTAAAAATAGAACATTGGGGGTAAATGGCAGTTTTTTGCAAATAACTCTTAAACGGTGACAGATTTCAAAATTTTGATTAGGGACAAAAGTGATCAGCACCTCAAGATCTACCAGCTCTGAAATTTTGAAGAAAATCCAACAACCCATGTAGGAGTTATTGCCCTTTTTAGCTCACCTGACCCGAAGGGTCATGTGAGCTATTGTCATCACTTGGCGTCCGTCGTCCGTCGTCCGTAAACTTTTTAAAACGTTAACTCCTCTGACACAATAAGTCCAATTGCAACCAAACTTGGTATGGTTGTTCATTAGCATTCGGTGCTTAGAACTGATGTGGGGATTTTTGATTCGTCGTAAAACATGGCCGCCATGGCTAAAAATAGAACATAGGGGTAAAATGCAGTTTTTTGCAAATAACTCAAAAACGGCTACAGATATCAAAATTCTGGCTGGGTAAAAGTGATCAGCACCTCAAGATCTACCTACCCTGAAATTTTGAAGAAAATCCAACGACCCATGTAGGAGTTATTGCCCTTTTTGTGGATTTTTTGCAAATTGTGCACCTGTTTAGCTCAATATCTTGAAAACTATACTAGATATTTGAGAAATTTAAATTGCATATTGTTAAGCACATCAAGATCTACAAAATATGTAACAGGGTCAACGTTGTAGGACCTTTCCTTTTAGGATTTATTGCCCTTAGAACGTCAAAATTAAGTATTTTAACAGCATTTCCTCATTACATTGAAAACGTTAACTCCTCTGACACTTTAAGTCCAAATGGAACCAAACTTGGTATAGTTGTAAATAGCATTAGGTGTATAGAAATGATGTGGGGATTTTTGATTGGTCGTAAAACATGGCCGCTGTGGCTAAAAATAGAACATAGAGGTAAAGGGCAGTTTTTGGCAAATAACTCTAAAACGGTGACAGATTTCAAAATTTTGAACGGGAACAAAAGTGATCAGCACCTCAAGATCTACCAGCTCTGAAATTTTGAAGAAAATCCAACAACCCATGTAGGAGTTATTGCCCTTTTTGTGGATTTTTTGCAAATTTTGCACCTGTTTAGCTCAATATCTTGAAAACTATACTAGATATTTGAGAAATTTAAATTGCATATTGTTAAGCACATCAAGATCTACAAAATATGTAACAGGGTCAACGTTGTAGGACCTTTCATTTTAGGAGTTATTGCCCTTAGAACGTCAAAATTTAGCATTTTAACAGCATTTCCTCATTACATTGAAAACGTTAACTCCTCTGACACTTTAAGTCCAAATGGAACCTAACTTGGTATAGTTGTTTATTAGCATTAGGTGTATAGAACTGATGTGGGGATTTTCGATTGGTCGTAAAACATGGCCGCTGTGGCTAAAAATAGAACATTGGGGTAAATGGCAGTTTTTTGCAAATAACTCTTAAACGGTGACAGATTTCAAAATTTGGATTAGGGACAAAAGTGATCAGCACCTCAAGATCTACCAGCTCTGAAATTTTGAAGAAAATCCAACAACCCATGTAGGAGTTATTGCCCTTTTTAGCTCACCTGACCCGAAGGGTCATGTGAGCTATTGTCATCACTTGGCGTCCGTCGTCCGTAAACTTTTTAAAACGTTAACTCCTCTGACACCATAAGTCCAATTGCAACCAAACTTGGTATGGTTGTTCATTAGCATTCGGTGCTTAGAACTGATGTGGGGATTTTTGATTCGTCGTAAAACATGGCCGCCATGGCTAAAAATAGAACATAGGGGTAAAATGCAGTTTTTTGCAAATAACTCAAAAACGGCTACAGATATCAAAATTCTGGCTGGGTAAAAGTGATCAGCACCTCAAGATCTACCTACCCTGAAATTTTGAAGAAAATCCAACGACCCATGTAGGAGTTATTGCCCTTTTTGTGGATTTTTTGCAAATTGTGCACCTGTTTAGCTCAATATCTTGAAAACTATACTAGATATTTGAGAAATTTAAATTGCATATTGTTAAGCACATCAAGATCTACAAAATATGTAACAGGGTCAACGTTGTAGGACCTTTCCTTTTAGGATTTATTGCCCTTAGAACGTCAAAATTAAGTATTTTAACAGCATTTCCTCATTACATTGAAAACGTTAACTCCTCTGACACTTTAAGTCCAAATGGAACCAAACTTGGTATAGTTGTAAATAGCATTAGGTGTATAGAACTGATGTGGGGATTTTTGATTGGTCGTAAAACATGGCCGCTGTGGCTAAAAATAGAACATAGAGGTAAATGGCAGTTTTTTGGCAAATAACTCTAAAACGGTGACAGATTTCAAAATTTTGAACGGGAACAAAAGTGATCAGCACCTCAAGATCTACCAGCTCTGAAATTTTGAAGAAAATCCAACAACCCATGTAGGAGTTATTGCCCTTTTTGTGGATTTTTTGCAAATTTTGCACCTGTTTAGCTCAATATCTTGAAAACTTTACTAGATATTTGAGAAATTTAAATTGCATATTGTTAAGCACATCAAGATCTACAAAATATGTAATAGGGTCAACGTTGTAAGACCTTTCCCTTTGAGG
Organism: Arcuatula senhousia; assembly: GCA_963971305.1. Classification (NCBI taxonomy): domain Eukaryota; kingdom Metazoa; phylum Mollusca; class Bivalvia; order Mytilida; family Mytilidae; genus Arcuatula; species Arcuatula senhousia. The sequence continues at coordinate 1,572 of CAXARO010000475.1, read as the reverse complement.
AGTTATTGCCCTTGGAACGTCAAAATTGAGCATTTTAACTGCATTTCCTTATATTGAAAATATTAACTCCTCTGACACTTTAAGTCCAAATGGAACCAAACTTGGTATTATTGTTTATTATTATTAGGTGTATAGAACCGTTGTGGGGATTTTTGATTGGTTGTAAAACATGGCCGCTGTGGCTAAAAATAGAACATTAGGTTAAACTGCATTTTTTTGCAAATAACTCAAAAAGGGTGACAGATTTTTAGATTTTGATTGAGAACAAAAGTGATCAGCACCTTTAGATCCACCATATTGTCAGATGACCCCCTTATTAATCTTATGACCCTTTCAACGTTAAATAGATTTTGCCTTATAACCTTTACTTCAGGAACATATGTCAGGTGAGCGATTCAGGCTCCTGGGAGCCTCTTGTGGATTTTTCAAAATTTTGCACTTATTTAGCCCTATATCTTGAAAACTATACAAGATATTTTAAAAATTCAAATTGCATATGATTAAGCACATCAAGATCTACATTTCATGTAATTAGGTCAAAGCTGTAGAACCATTTCTTTTAGGAGTTATAACCCTTAAAGCGTCAAAATTTACCATTTTTCATTACTTTTACCCTGAATTTCAAAGATTAACTTGTCTGACACCATACATCCAACTTCAACCAAACTTGGCACAGTTGTTTAATAGCATCAATGCTACAATTCTATCGTTCGGATTTTTGATTCGTCAAAAAATATGGCCTCCATGGCTTAAAATAGAACATAGGGGTCAAATAGCAGTTTTTTGCAAATAACTCAAAAACGGTAACAGATATCAAAATTCTGATGGGAGACTAAAGTGATTAGCATCTTAAGATCTACCTGCTCTGAATTTTTTTAAGAAGATCCAACAATCGACATAGGAGTTATTGCCCTTTTTCTGATTTTTTTTTTCAAAATTTTGCACTTATTTAGCTCTATATCTTGAAAACTATACAAGATATTTCAAAAATTCAAATTGCATATGATTAAGCACATCAAGATCTACAATTCATGTAATAAGGTCAAAGCTGTAGAACCATTTCTTTTAGGAGTTATAGCCCTTAAAGCGTCAATATTTACCATTTTTCATTACTTTTCCCCTGACTTGTCTGTAACGGTAAGACCAACTGCATCTTAACATGGCACACTGTTTGATAGCTTATATGCTACAACTCTATCGTTCAGATTTTTGATTCTTAAAAAAAATGGCCACCATGGCTAAAAATAGAACATAGGGGCAAATTTAATTTTTTTCTCATAACTCAAACTGGTTTCAGATATCAAAATTGTGCAAGAATCAAAAGTAATCAGCATATTAAGATCTACGTGTCCTGAAATTTCAGAAAAGATCTGACTGCTGATGTGGGAGTTATTGTTCTTTTTCCTAATTTTTGCCAAATTTGCACTTATTAAGTCCAATATCTTGAAAACTAACCAAGATATTTCATAAATTTAAATCGCAATAATATCTACAAATATATGTATCTGTGTAGTTCAGGTGAGCGATTCAGGCTCTTGGGAGCCTCCTGTTTAGTTTCATTATATCCAAAGT
>CAXARO010000474.1:0-67836 GCA_963971305.1 Arcuatula senhousia | reverse complement strand
TGTAATAAGGTCGACATTGTAGGACCATTTCTTTTAGAAGTTATTCTCCTTAGAACGTTTAAATTAATCATTTTCACAGCATTTCCTCATCACATTTAATCAAAGTACTGAAAGTACTGGTAGCCGGGGTAATCTACAAATTCTAAACTGTTCATGTGTAGCAAAACATAAAAATTAAAAAAAACTACTTTTTTGTAAAAATAATTTTCACAAGGATTTCAATGAAAAAAAATAAAAGATTTTGAAAATCGAACCAAAATTTTGAAAAGATGATTTTATAAGCGTGGTCTGTCTTCGGTCCCCTGTAGCAATGTAACGGTACAAAATATATGAAAACCATTGACATATAAAGTTGACAGAATATAATGAGGAATTCAATAAAAAAGAATTTTAAAATTGAATGAATAATAAAAATTCTACAGCCGTTTTGTCAATATACCCATTTTAGCCCCTTTTACCCACACACTCCAAATTCAACACTGTTGATAAAATCATCATACTAAAGCTTTATAAGAATTGGCTGGCCCACTACAAATTAATTCCTTGTGTAAAAATATTTGCCTCAACAAACTCTATAACATGTCGGATTTTTTTTTAGAGGGGGTCCCTTATTCAACAATTAATTTCTCAAAAAACGGAAAGAAATATTGCAAATCTGATTGTAAAAGCAGGGATTAAATAAAACTGTTTTGGACATCCCTGTAAAAAAGCAGGCAGGGATTTTCACAAGGATTCCTATGAAAAGATTTTGCAAATCGGAACTCGATTAAAAAAGTCGATTAAGCCGGAAGTCCCCCTTATTTATCATGGTTGATTAAAAATTTTCAATGAAAAATTACTTGGTGCAGAAACAATTTTACAGAAATTTTTTTTTTAGGTCTTTTTTCAAAACTAATTATGGTAAATATGAATAAATTCTAATTCAAAGAACAGTTTGCAGAACCATTTTATCTGATAAAATTTAAAGGTTATGAGGATCTCTGAACTTTTGGTAAATTATCCTGACCATCGATGATTGTTTATTGCAATGTGTATGACACTTAATGAGATGCAAATTAGTGAATATGACATCACTAATGAGATTGACAACCACAAATATAAACAAAATATCGATCCGCTTTTGTATTCATTATTAATTATTTAATACTATCGCACCAGATAGGCGTCTTACATACTTGTACAAAATTTGAAAAGTAAATAAATAAGTCTTATAACATGATTGAGAGTAAAGCGACATAAAAAAAACAGATATGGAAAAGAGCTATATTGCAAGCGTGTATTGATATTTTAATTGATAGGTGAACCGCCGGAAAAACCATCTGACAGCATATCGAAAAGCTATCGTAGCTATAGCCGTGGCTACCCCGGCTAAAAACCGTTAACTCCTCTGACACCAAAAGAACTTAGCACAAATGTCGATAAGCATTAGAACTGATGTGGGGATTTTGATTGATTGTAAGACATGGTCGCAATGGCTAAAAATGAATCAGAAGGGTTTATCACAGTTTTTACAAATTACTCAAAAAACAGTAACAGATTGTTTAAATTCTGATAGGGGAACAAAAGTAATCAGCACCTAAAGATCTATCTGCCCTGAAATTTTTTAGAAGATCCAACAACCTGTGTTTACTTCCCTTGTTAAGTTTTTAAATAAATTTACTCCTTGAAGCACTACTATCACTGGAGGGGGTAACTTCCATATCAAAGGTATATTGTGTTTTTTTTTCACCACACAACCTTCTTAGAACTAGCAATGTATCCTTTGTATTGTCATTTCAAAATAAATATGTTTAAACTAACCCATGTAGGTGTTATTGCTCCTTTTCTGGATTTATTTTTTTTAATTTCCACTTATGAACCTTAATATCTTGAAAACTAATATGAGATAATTAAGAAATTAAAATTGCACATTGTTACATGTAAGCACATAAAGATCTATAAAATATATAGTAGGGTCAATGTTGTAGGGCCATTCATTTTAGGAATTAGTCCCTTAGAACGTCAAATTTGATCATTCTCACAGCTTTTACTCATTACGCTAACTCCTCTAACACCTTAACACTGTGTGGGAGCGAAACCGGAACTTGGTACTAGTTGAAGCGAGGATCACCAGCTGACAAACGTCACTGGGGTCAAGAAATTTTATTTTATTCTTATTTAAAACACCTTTTCAAGTTGGAAAAGGAGTCGTTTGAAACATAAGATTGTTGAGAAGGTGTGTGTCTTTGAGATAAGTCGTACAAAAGGTTTATATGTTTAAACGAGATGAAAACAGTTGACCTAGTACCGACGAAAAATGAGATCGACAGATCAAACATCATAAAATTCAATGATTTAACGCATATTTGATTGAACCAAATGGTAAATTTTGTTTAATCTGTTTAACTATTAATAAAAATATGAGAAAAGAGGGCCTTGGGCCTGAAATGCCTCTAAAATCTTGGAAACAAAATTGCATTGTGTACGGCAGCTTATGAAACAAGTGTACGGGTACTTGCAGATTTTGTATATTTTGTATTTCTGTACGGCACTTGTTAAGATGCCTATTTATGTTTTTTTGTTATTAGTTATATATCGCATTTCATTGTGTCATACAAGATATAAAAACTACTTAGAACTGTTAATAAGTGAATTGTGTCTGTAAATAACAAGAAAATGCCATTTACTACTCTGAAGGCTATTGGTTGTTATTAGTATTGTACCGTATGTAGTTACTAAATCCCGTCCTCTGCTCACATCCACCTCTCTAATAACAGAATGTAAGTCCCAGTTCCCTCTCCAGTCTGCACTTTTCATAAAGATTTGCATTATCTCTAACCATTTAAGCACCGAATTAGGGGTCAGAGAGGCCGAAAACGACAAAGTTTGTATGGACAAATAGTTTTACTCAAATACTAGTTGTAGTATCCAACCATTTGTTATGAAATTTTAAAATGATATTTATATCCGCTAAAGGATGCTTTCCATTGCATTTAAGGTTGTCGCCCTTACTGTTTCAGAAGAAAGGGACAACAATGTTTTGAAAATACCGCTGTACACTCTTTATTTCACATTTTATTCCTATTCAACACATTTAGGAATTGAGATAAAGGACAATACCGACACTCTCTAAAAACGCCCAAGGAAAACTTTCAACGAAACTCTATGACAAACGTGAAGACTTCAACTTTCCATTCATGTACACCAACATTCCGCCCGCTCCAGCTTATGGCTTTTGCGTATTACAATTGATTCGTTACTCCAGAGCTTGCAGGACTTGCATCGATTGCCTTGACAGAACGTCACGCCCGACACAAAATTGCTTACACAGGGTTGTGTTGCTCCTCATTTGCTGTCTTCACTCAAGAAATTGTATGGTAGACATCATGTGGTCATAGACAGATATGGGATTTCAATCTCTCAGATGAGTGCAGATGGTGGTCTGTCATAGATTTTTGTTTTGCCTTCCTTTACTGGATTTGATACAATGAATTGACAGAACTTGGCAGCATGGCGGGTGTGCTATAGCAAGTAGGAACTGCTTACTCTTCCGGAGCGCCTGCCTTTACTCTTGGTACGACTTGAATCCGCGTTGTTGATTGCTTTTAAGATTTTTGTATATTTGTGTTATATGTTGTCTTTTTTTGTTCTGCTCTCGTTGGCGTTGACTGGTTTTGGCTTTGTCTTTTCGGACGTTTGACATTCGGATGTCCCATTAGTACCTTTGCTTCCTTTATATAAGTGTGTACAGATTAGCAATATTTAGCCTTTGTATTTATTCAAAAATAGGATTTTTTTCATTAACTAAATTAAATGTCTCATCCTGTACCTTTACAATGCTATATGGTGTCATACCGGGTAGTTGGGTGATACCCCGAATCAACTTTTTTGTCGTCTTAGTAATGATACTTATAATCACAATTGCAAAATACAGCAGAAAATATTTGCATATATAAAAAATCATTTTTGTTTGAATATTTTTTTCCAGAAACGTTTGGCTCCGACCACATGAATTTAAAATTATGACGTAGATTAAAAATCTGAGGTAAAAGGTCAACAATGCTTAAGTGTACATCAACTGGCGACGGTGTATCGATATGTGAAATGTAGTGCACATTTATAGGGATATAAGGTGTACCTTTTAGTTTAGACAGCCTGTATAACATCTAATACATTGAAACAATAATCATACACGATGAATATTCTATAAAAGATCCTCTGGGGGAATATTGCTTGACCAATTTACCCTGTCTAGACGATAAAAAACGCGAAAATCAGATAGCTTTATGACTACATAGGGCTCTGCCCTAAAACATAATACCATGTGCAACTTCGTTGTAATATACGATATTGAGATGTGGAATAAGTGTACGCGACACAACAAACATAAACAAACAGCAATTCAAAAAATCACAACGGAAAACAGCAAGCAGTCTTCAACATGACCATAGGTCACTGCTTACCGTCTTGCATTGGCCCAAGACTTATAATACAATACAAAAGTATCAAAACCAATCCCTAAATCATCAACAAAAGACTCAATTCTTGACATAAAACAGTTAACATAGAATGACAAGGACAAACAAAGGCTTTGGCAAAGTTTCCTGGCTTAGGACAGGCACATATAAAATGTGGCGGGGTTAAACTAGTTTTTTGGATCCAACCTTCCCCCTATTGATAAGCTTGCACAAAGCTACATATAAAACACACTGTAAAACTCAATCGACAAAAGTTCAATTCAACAAGAGAGAACCTAAGACAAAATACTGTACGAAAACAACAAGACAAGGAGGAACTCTCTTGAGAACACTCGAAGTTACTGACAACTAGCTAAGAAACATTTATCGATTGATGTAAAAGAATCAAATACATCTGTTCTAAATCCGACACCCACGTCAAAACAATGAATGATTAAGAGTTGTATCACCATACAGAACCGACATACTTGATCGGTAGATATCTATGATTTAATTTGATTTGAGCATTGGAGGTGGAAGGTTGGCACCATAAAGTCGGTTTAATCCACCATTACATTTACAACATTTCATTTACAACAAGAATAGGTCCAAAAGACAAATGCCCCATCTCGCACCATTTGATCCCCCCCCAACAATCACCAAATCATGAAGTTGATTCCAAAAGCATAATTTTATGATGATTAAATGATTTTTTAAAGTTTTATGATACCATTCTTCCTTCATGATAAAGTAATTTCAACCTTAAGGTAAACCTGATAACGCCCGCTTTTTCTGTGCATGATAAGTCAGCCATGAAGATGATGAGACATGTACAATTTTATGATGATATTTGTTTGTTCATATCCTGATTTAAATGTGTACAAAGTTTATGAAGTTTTACGATGATACCAAACTTCCTTCATGGTAAAGTAACTTCAACCTAATTTGGGACGGACGGACGAACAGACCCGAACACTATATGCCCCCGTACTTTCATAGATGGGGCATAAAAATGTGTACCAAGTAAAGCTGATTAAAATTCTACGTTAGTCTTAAACCTGCATGATTTTGTCTTCCATGAACTGAGTAATGTACGTTCGGTAATTTTATTTACTCCATTTGGCTTGAAATTGTGAGTATATTTATATTTTTTTGCTGAAAACGTATCCAGAAAGAAAAAAAAACATCCATCCACCAAATAAAATTGCTCTACAATATGATGAGTCTCTTTCAATCTTTAAAAGCTGCTCGTATTAGCGCATATATATTTTTGTTGCATCCCCCAACGAAATCCTTATCTACCTACCCAACCCTCGAACCCTTTACAGGCAACATTGAACAATAATAAGGGTGGACTGTTCTTAATGTAAATGTTAAGCTGAAAAGTCATATAATCATACTGAGATGTTCAGACGCATGAATGCTGAAATTGTAAATTCATAAGTAAAATTTTGCACATATATTTGTTTCAAGACAAGTTGGAATCCTGTATTACCTGGTAACCCTTTGCATCCATATATTTTCGGATCATATAACTCTATATGCTTCAGCATGTCACGGATAAGTGAGTACTTGTAGTAACATATTTTGGGTCGTGTCTACTACATGTCACAAAAAAAACCAAGACTGGTGCGTGTGGGTCTTTTGTCCCAGATGTACTATCGTGTTTTTTTTCTAATCTGCAGTGTATTTAAACAAGAGGCTCCCAGGAGCCTGAATCGCTCACCTGGTCTTAATGTCAACCCTTTGAAGACTTTTGTATAGCTAAATGAGCTGAATGTTTAAGCAATAAAAAGCTTCTCTCTATCTGCAACAGTTTTCATTCCAAAGCAAAAAACACTATTTTTCACCTTTAAAGGGCCATAACCCCTTAAAGGGGTCATCTGACAACTTCGACCATAAAAAGACTTTTGTAGAGCTAATTAAGCTGAACATTTAAGCAAGCAACATCTTTTCTCTATCTGCAAAAGTTTTCTTTCTTTAGGCCAAAAACACTATTTTTTGCCTTTAAGGGGCCGTAACCACTATAAGGGGTCATCTGGCAACTTTGACCCTATGGAAACTTTTGTAGAGCTAAATGAGCTGAACATTTAAGCAAGCAACAACTTTTCTCTATCTGCAATAGTTTTCATTGCATAGGCCAAAAACACTATTTTTTGCCTTTAAGGGGCTGTAACCCCTATAGGGGGTCATCTGACAACTTCGACCATATGGAGACTTGTGTAGAGCTAAATGAGCTGAACATTTAAGCAAGCAACAGCTTTTCTCTATCTGCAATAGTTTTCATTCTATAGGCCAAAAACACTATTTTTTGCCTTTAAGGGGCCGTAACCCCTATAAGGGGTCATCTGACAACTTCGGCCCTATGGAGGCTTGTGTAGAGCTAAACGAGCTGAACATTTAAGCAAGCAACAGCTTTTCTCTATCTGCAATAGTTTTCATTCTAGGCCAAAAACTCTATTTTTTGCCTTTAAGGGGCCATAACCCCTATAAGGGGTCATCTGACAACTTTGACCTTATGGAGACTTTTGTAGAGCTAAATGAGCTGAACATTTAAGCAAGCAACAGCTTCTCTCTATCTGCAATAGTTTTCATTCCATAGGCCAAAAACATGAAAAAATGCTATTTTTCACCTTTAAGGGGCCGTAACTCCCATAAGGGGTCATCTGACAACTTCGACTCAATGAAGACTTTTGTAGAGCTTTTGATGCTGAAGCAGTAGCGTGGCATCAGATTTCATCTATCTCTTATACTTCTTGATTTACAAGCCAAAAACAGTAGTCTGACCCCCCTGGTCTATTTTTAGCAACGGCGGCCATGTTTTTCGACGAATCAAAAATCCCCACATCAGTTCTGTGGGGGATACCCTAAAGTACCACCAGACCAAATTTGGTTTGAATCTGTGCAGCGGTTTCAGAGAAGAAGAAGTTTGAAGAAAAGTTAACGACGACGACGACGGACGACGACGACGGACGACGACGACGACGGACGCCAAGTGATGGCAATAGCTCACATGGCCTTTGGCCAGGTGAGCTAAAAAGGCTAAATTGCCAGTAAATTGCAAATATGATACGATTCTACTTATTCATATAACAAGCTGCCGTACACTTTATTTTTCAAGCTGCCGTACATCGAATTTTATACAAAACAATAAGCTGCCGTACACCAATGCGATTTTGTTTCCAAGATTTTAGAGGCATTTCAGACCCAAGACCCTCTTTTCTCATATTTCTATTAATAGTTAAACAGGTTAAACAAAATTTACAATTTGGTTCAATAACTGTCGATCTTATTTTTCGCCGGTACTAGGTCAACTTTTTTCATCTCGCCTTTTGTACGACTTAGCTCAAAGACACACATCTTCGAAACTATCTTATGCTTCAAACGACTCCTTTTCCAACTTGAATAGGTGGTTTAAATAAGAATAAATTAAAATTTCTTGACCCCAGTAACGTTTGTCAGCTGGTGATCCTCGCTTCAACTAGTAACAAGTTCCGGTTTCGCTCAAAAAAGTGCTTAAGTCCAGTTGGAACCAAACTTGATATACTTCTTTATTAACATTAGGTGTAAAGAACTGATTTCTGGATTTTGGATTGGCTGTAAAACATGGCCTTCATGCCAAAAATAGAACATAGGGGTAAATTGCAGTTTTTTGCTAACAAGTCAAAAACTTATCATTTTTGTTCTCATTCAAAATTTAAAAATCTGTCACCCTTTTTGAGTTATTAGCAAAAAAATGCAGTTTACCCCAATGTTCTATTTTTAGCCACAGCGGACATGTTTAAAAACCAATCACAAATCCCCACATCAGTTCTATACACCTAATGCTAATGAATAACAATACCAAGTCTGATTCCAATTTGACTTAAAGTGTCAGAGGAGTTAAGGTTTTCAATTAATGAGGAAATGGTGTGAAAATGCTCAATTTTGACATTCTAAGGGCAATTACCCCTAAAAGGAAAGGTCATACAATGCTGCATTACATATTTTATAGATCTTGATGTGGCCGGCATAGATTTTGATCTTTGTGTTTTATTTCTTATTTCATTGTATATATATTTTTGTCATGTTTGATATTCTCAGATGTTGATTTATTGTAGCTTCTTTATAGCTGATGACTATATGGTCCGTATAGTCACATAGGTAAGTTAGAGTTATCCTTCTTTGCTCTTTATATTATTGTTTATTACAGGTTGATGTGTATTGCAGTAGATATGCATATTATTCATATTTTATATTTCAGATTGATATTCTGATATTTATTATATTTATATTTCAGGATATATATATGATGGTATTTGATTATATGACTATTTGATGTTTTATATTGATTTTCATGTTTTGAACTTATCATTATATTTTTCTTCAACAGATATGCTTTGTTGCACATGTGAGCAGATTTCATGTGTCAGTCCAGTGGCTATGTGCATATCACCCCATGTTCCTTATTTGGTCATTCTTTCTTGCATTTCCTTATATGGTTTCTTCTAGAAGGTTCTTTTGAAGTATTCTTGTCAAACTGGTTTTTGTATAAGAGTATAAAGTGATAAGTATTTTTGAGTTTTATATCAGACACAAAATTGATGTTCAACTGTTAACTGGATTTACTATTTATTTTGGATCTTTATTTTCCCTTCAATTGTAAGTAGTTAATATGTTAGAAGTTTTTGAAGTCTTTTACTTTTCTGGATAAAGGATAAAATTTATTTTTCTATTTTTCATATTTCATACTTTTCATTTTCTTATTTAGTAAGTTCAATTTTTGATATAAGAGTTTTTATATTAAAGGTTAAATTTATCTTTGATAAATTTGGTTCATTGTGGTTTTGATTTTGGAAATCCAGTTTTTGCATTTTTGTAAAACATAGAGTTTTCATTTGTAGATTTGTCACCGCCAATTCATGAGTTAATAAGCAAATAATTCATTTGCATTAATTTATATATTGGTATATTGATATAGGTTTTCATAGTTCATCTATTTCATTACATCATTCAGTCATTACGCATTTTCATCATTTCGTCATTCATTCATTGACTGTGTGACGTATTATCATTTGTGACGACGGGACTGGATTATACAATTACACAGTAGCTTTCGCGCGCTAACTGCACGGGCACTGCATGTTGTTTACTATACACCGTATAAATAAAGAATGTTATTATTATTGATTGCCACTCCATAAGAACATCGGCCGACGCAAGTCGCCGAATATTTTCAGGTATGAGAAATATACTTTTTATTACTATTTTTGATAAAAAGTTATTAAAGTAAAGTTTAGCAAAGACATTTTATAAATTTGGTTTTATTTTATTAATTCATAAAGATTGTTTAAAAGCTTAAAGTTATAAGTAAAAGTTTTATAAGTATCCATTTACATTTTGGAAGTCGGCATAGATAATTTCAATCTTTGATTATTTCAATTGATAAATCATTTTATTTAAAGTAACCCATTTTGGGATATATTCATTCAAGGAATATATAAACTTCGTCGTTATATAATGTTTTCTATTTCAGGCATTGTATGTTTCCTGAATATTGTGTAAAATGTTTAACTATATTTTCAGATAATAAATATTTATATTCATGGACGTTGCCATTATTTAGCAGTTCCCTAGACACATAAAAATACACTGCGACATTTGGAGGTTCCACCGAGATTTGCATCGTCCAAAGACTACTGCTGACGTTCCTGATGTCCGTAGATGTCCGTTAAATTCAACACTTCTGCAGCTGGTAAAACTTGTCCGGACCCATGATGGAATAGTACCCGGTTTTGACGGATGGTGGATATAAAGCTGTTCTTACATCACCGTGTAGTATTATATATATAATTAATTTATATAACCGCTGAGAAGTATATTTATTGTCTACGTTCTTTGTGGAAAAAGTTATTCAAGAAGTAATCGTTCTTGTAAATGCGCATAACTTATTTTGATTCAATTTTGTTTCAACTATTTGAAATATTCAACATTTAATTAGTGGAAAAGTGATTTTCCTAAGATATTCATTATCAACATTAAAGGATGAAGTTTATCCGATACCTGTAAAGGATCGTATCTGTACTTTGTGTATTGCCAATAGAAGTCCGTCCGTGCACGTCACACTTCGTTAAACCTAAGATGAGATGTCTATTGTCCAGCAACGGCGACCAGTAATTACGTAACAAACTGTGTAAAGTTTATAATTATTTGAACTTTAAAAAGAACTTTAAATTGTTTTATATTTGTTTATCATATGTTTTTGTTTATTTTTATTGCATATATTTATTTTCTATTGATATTTTGCAGAATTTGTTACAGCACAATCGCTTTCAAAGACACAACTAACATACCGTCACAGATTACAGCTATGCGACTGACATTTGACTGATCATTGGTGAGTTATCATTTTCATTTCATTTTCATTTCATTATCATTTTTGTTTCCATTGATTTTTGTTGAAACTGAAGATGGCTACGGGTGGTAAAGAAACCGCTAAGAAAGAGATTTTAGATTCTATTAGTCCTGAGAAAATTTCTTTGATGATTGATATAATCAATCAACATACTGAGTATAAAGTAGTGACTACTGATGAATATAATCAGTTGAATCAATCAGTTGAGTTCAGAACTAGTACTCCGGCAGTAAAGAGTAAGCACCATCTTGCAAATCCACAGCCCCATACTACATTAGCTGGCGTGCAACCAGTAGTTGATAACCAGACTGGTATAAATGATCAATCATATGCCAAACCTAGAATTCCTATATTCTCAGGTGAGGAGAAAAGTGAAGTTTCGTTTGACGTCTGGAAATATGAGGTCAAATGTATTATTAGAGAGGGAAACTATACTGATACCATATTGGTTCAGAGTATTAGAGGTTCATTGAAGGGTAAAGCAAGAAGTTTACTTTTATCAATTTCTGATAATGCTACGCCCACACAGATTATTGACAAGTTAGAGGGGGTTTATGGAAATGTTTTCAGTAGTGAAGCATTATTGCAACAATTTTATAGCGAGAATCAGCAGCCAAATCAGTCAGTTGCTGAATATGGCATGAAACTGGAAAGTATTATTCAGTTAGCAGTTGAGAAGGGTCAAATAAACGCGAACGCCAAAAACGAGATGTTAAGATCAAAATTTTGGTCTGGTTTAAGAGATCCACTTTTAAAGAACGCGAGCCGTTATAAATATGACACTGTTAAGGATTTTGACCAGTTACGTAAAGAAATTCGATCCATAGAATTAGACCTGTCTAATTATTCGAAATCGAGTACCGAAACGAAGGTTATTCAACAAGCAAACGTTGCTCAATCGGATAAGTTGGACGAGCTTTTGAAAACACTGAAAAGTTTAAACAAGAGGATGGAATCAGTTGAGGGTGAGTTGAAGAAGGTTAAGAATGACTTTAAGTCAAATGGTCAAGGTGGAGGTAATTATAGAGGTAATTATAGAGGTAGAGGAAATTTTGGCAGAGGTAGAGGTGGTTATCAGAACAAAGGTCATAATAACGGTCAAAACCAAAATCAAGGTCAGAACAATCAGAGCAAAAGTCAAACAGAGGGTTTAAACGAGTAGAAATCTCTGTTGAGGGACAAACTAGAGATTTGAAGCTTAAGGGTGTCAATGACAAACCCAGTCCCAATGTAAATGTCGGTAAACAAGTAGTAGAGAGGAGTTTATATGATAGAATGGTAGGTCATGCTAATGAGGCGTTTATTTTCATAAATAACGTCAAGACTAAGGCTCTGATTGATAGTGGTTCAATGGTGTCATCTATTTCAAGTGCACATGTAGATAAGTTAAAACCTAAACCAAAGGTTAAGAGTTTAACAGAGTTTCATTTAGAGATAAATGCTGCTGGCGGAAGTACTTTGCCGTATTTAGGATATGTAGAGGTGAGAGTTAAGGTCAATTTTATGTCGGATTCAGAGATATTTGTACCATTACTAGTTGTTTCTCCTACGGAGTACAATAGTAATGTACCTGTTATAGTGGGAACAAACGTTATTAATTTGTTCAGAAGGTCTATTACAGAAGATAGTTCAAGAGATATTCCTAAAGCATGGGATCTAGCTTTTACTTCTATGATGGATCAAACGGTTGGCCAAGTTAAGTCGACCAATCGGAAAGTTATGAAGATAAATCCTATGTCAGTTGTTACCATATCAGGTTTAGCTAGATCAAAAGTCTCTGAAATAACGACCGTGGTCACTGAGAGTTGTGAGGATAGATACTCAGATGAGTTAGGGGTATGTCCAAGAGTTGTAAATTTAAAAGGCCAAAGTTGTAGGATTCCAGTTAGAGTGTTCAATATGACTGCTAAGGTACTTGAAATTAAACCTAAAAGTCTTTTATGTAGTTTGAATGAGGTCAAGGTCATACGTCATATGGATACTGATCCAAAAGAAGTTAAAAATCAGGAAGATCAACCATCTATTGAGGAATTGGGGGTCAAGGTTAGTGAGGAATTAGATGAAGATGTCAAGGTTAAGTTGAAGGGTCTTCTTGATAAATGGAAGTCGGTGTTTTCAAAAGGTCCTACCGATATCGGATATACGCGTTTATTAGAGCACGAGATTAAATTAACCGATGATAAACCTTTCAAAGAACCGTATAGGCGCGTTCCGCCCGCCCTTTTCGACGAGGTAAGGGAGCATTTGAGAGAAATGATAGAAGCCGATTGTATTAGAGAGTCAAGCAGTCCGTTTTCAAGTAACGTTGTTCTAGTCCGTAAACGTGACGGAAGTTTGCGTTTCTGTTGCGATTTTCGGAAGTTGAATAAACGTACGGTAAAAGACGCGTACGCATTACCAAGAATCGATGAGACAATAGATTGTCTTTCCGGAGCGAAGTATTTTTCTAGACTCGATCTCCGTTCAGCGTATTGGAATTGCGGTATTAAGGAGAGTGATAAGTTTATGACCGCCTTTAATTTAGGTCCGTTAGGTTTTTATGAATGGAATCGCCTCCCTTTTGGTTTGACTAACTCCGGTGCAACTTTTCAAAGACTTATGGAAAAGTGTATGGGAGAAGCTCATCTAAAACAGTGTTTAGTATTCCTCGACGACATCGTGATTTTCTCGAGTACGATCGAACAGCATTTTGAACGTTTAGAATCTGTTCTTAAGCGAGTTAAAGAGAATGGTTTAAAGCTTCGTGCCGACAAATGCGAATTTTTCAAGAAGGAAATCAAGTATTTAGGTGTTATCGTGTCCGCAGATGGTATAAAAACCGACCCCGATAAGGTTTCCGCCGTAAAGAACTGGCCGAAAATATCTGGCATCAAAGATTTGAGAAAGTTTCTAGGCTTTACGTCATATTACAGAAAGTTTATAAAAGACTATGCTAAGATTGTCAAACCTCTCAATGATTTGTTAGTCGGGCATCCTACTAACAAGAAAGGGGCTAAATCTAAAAAGAAAAAGCCAAATCCTTGGAAGTGGGGTGACGAAGAACAAAAAGCTAGAGATGAAATTATTGATAGGTTAGTTAACCCTCCTGTGCTAGCATTCGCAGACTTTTCACTACCATTTCTTGTTCATGTTGACGCAAGTGGTTCCGGTTTAGGTGCCATATTGTACCAAAAACAAAATGGTAAGGATAGGGTCATTGCATATGCAAGCCGTAGTCTGAGGGGTCCTGAGAGGTTATATCCTGCACATAAGAGAGAATTTTTGGCGTTAAAATGGGCAATAACCGATAAGTTTCACGACTACCTTTTCGGGAGTAAATTTGAAGTCAAAACAGATAACAATCCGCTCACGTATGTCTTGGACAAAGCAAAGCTTGATGCGACAGGACATAGGTGGGTAGCAGCATTGTCAAATTATGACTTCAGTATTTCCTACCGACAGGGTAAGTCGAACATAGACGCCGATATTCTGTCCAGACAACAAGAGTCGAAATACATATATAATGACGTCATAAAAGCTATTTGCAGTTCAGTTACAGTTTCTCAGTATGAACACCCGATTGTCGAAAGTTTGTTGATAGCCGAAGGAGCGCAAATAATTGACAATGTGGATGATAATATAGAAACTGAAACGTTACCAAATTTGGCTGGTATTAATTGGTCATTAGAACAGAAGAATGACGTCACAATTAACAAAGTTATCGACTTCTTGAAAGCTGGTCAGAAACCGTCAAAACGCCAAATTCAGTCTGAGACATATGACGTCAGAAAATTATTGAAGGAATGGGATAAGTTAGTTATAAGAGAGGCAGTATTATATCGGAAGTGTTGTATCAACAACGAGTCAATATTTCAACTTGTGTTGCCCTGTGTCTATCATGAGACTGCTCTTGTGGGTCTACATGATGATGTAGGTCATCAAGGTAGAGATAGGACTCTATCGTTGGTAAAAGCTAGATATTATTGGCCAGGTATGGATCGCGACGTAGAAAGGAAGGTTTCGTCTTGTCCAAACTGTATTCTTCGAAAGTCAAAATCTGGTAAATCAGCTGAATTAGTAAATATATCTTCATCTCAACCTTTAGAAATCGTATGCATTGACTATCTTACGGTGGATAGATCTATTGGTGGTTATGAAAATATATTAGTCATTACAGATCATTTCACTAGGTACGCCCAAGCTATCCCTACAAGAAATCAATCTGCAAAGACTACAGCAAAGTGCTTATGGGAGAACTTTGTGCAACACTATTCATTTCCTTCTCGCATTCATAGCGACCAAGGTAGGAATTTTGAGTCCAAAGTTATCCGTGAGTTATGTTTGTTGGCTGGGATAAAGAAATCTCGCACTACCCCGTATCACCCACAAGGGAATGGTCAGTGTGAGCGATTTAACCAGACCTTATTGAATATGCTTGGTACCCTCGAGGAGGATAAGAAAGCTAACTGGAAAAGTTATGTGGCACCGTTAGTCCATGCCTACAACGCCACAAAGCATGAAAGTACAGGATACAGTCCCCACTTTCTTATGTTTGGCTGGCATCCAAGATTAGCTATTGATGCGTTTTTGGGAAATGACGTCAACCCAAACTCATCGGGTGACCATAGCACGTATGTATCAAGTCTGAAGAAAAGATTACGGTTTGCGTACAAGACAGCCGCGAAGACCGCCGAAAAAGCTAGTAAGCGTCATAAAACAAGAAATGATTTAAAGGTAAGGCAATCTGTTTTAGAGCCAGGTGACAGAGTATTACTGAAAAAATGTTGCTTTTAAGGGTCGACATAAACTGGAAAACAAGTGGGTTAAGGTACCTTACGTTGTGATGTCCAAACCCAACCCTGATATACCTGTTTATGTCATACGTCAAGAACATGGACGAATTAGGAAGACAGTTCATAGAAACATGTTACTGCCAATTACTTCTAATTTGTTTTTAGGTGTCGATAGTGATAAATCTGACTGTCAACATTCTAAAAATAAACATATGGAAAATATTGCAACAGACGTCACAAATTTTGATACTGATAATTTAAGGAAAGAGGTCAGAAAGTCTGATAGTTTGTCAGAAGACGTTACAAATACAGTGTCAGATGAGTTTTCAGCTGATACTGAAAGCCAAGCAAGTATGTACGATGAACCTAATTCAGATTCGGACGATGATTTGGTATTTACAAGATCTAGAAGTCAAAATTTGCAACCTAGATCCTTGAATCCTTTTGCCGCCGAATTTGAACCTGGTCAGATATATAGACGTCACAATAATAGTAGCTCTTATTCAAGTCCAAATAGTTCTAGACAATCAGAATACTCTAGTCACGTGTCAGAATCAGATATTCGCGATACGAGCTATAGAACAGAATTGCGAGAATCTAGCACCGATTCGAGATCAAGAACGGAAATACGAGAGTCTAGCGGCGAGTCGAGATTAGACAGTCCGAGCCCGGAAATAGTAGTACCTACGCGTAGATCGAATAGACAGGTGCGTCCTCCGATTCGTTTTCGAGACTACGTTACGTACAAGTAGATATAGATTTGACATGAGCATTTGATATGTAGAAGCGGCTACATATATTTAAGTTGAATTTAGTTCAGGTTTTATTTATTTTAGAGCAATATGAGTTCACACACATATATCTATGCATCTAGTAGAGGAAGAGGATTTGAAGGAAGAATAAACTGCCGAAAACTTTATGTACTACCAGGAGGAATATTGCAAAAACTTGGTGAAATAGCGATTTCTCAGCTTAAGTATATTCCTGGGGAGAAAATTGTATATTTTGTAGCAGGTATTCCTGATATCTGTT
This sequence comes from Arcuatula senhousia, assembly GCA_963971305.1. Taxonomy (NCBI): domain Eukaryota; kingdom Metazoa; phylum Mollusca; class Bivalvia; order Mytilida; family Mytilidae; genus Arcuatula; species Arcuatula senhousia. The sequence goes on along the minus strand of CAXARO010000474.1, from coordinate 51,202 downwards.
CCATTAAACGGTCAGATAATCCAAAATATCAGGAATCTATTTTGGAATTAGTTGATATAGATGGTAAAGAAATTGACCATGTTGAATCCTTCAAATCCGAAATTAACGAAGTTAGTAGAAAGCTAAAAGAGATAAATTGTAAAATTGTGTTGGCTACTGTAACTACTATGAGTTTTGATATGTGGAATTCGTTAAGATTTCGACAAGGAAAAACACAAGTGTTAAAGTATCAACATCTATATAGTTTGATGCAGCAAAAGCTGAATGCAATCTTGCATAGAGTGAACAATTATATTACAGAATTTATTTACAAGAATGGGTTTGTAACTCCGTTTCTCCATTCTCCAGTTCACAAATGTGCAAAAGGGAAATATAGAATATTGTATTCTAAATTGGTTGATGGTGTACATCCGAATGAGAATCTGCTAGATGAGTGGACATTGCGTGTGAACAAAGCTATTGAACAGAATGAATCATTTATTTGAAAAGTTGTATTTAAATTTATATCATTTATACGTTGTATATTATTATGAGTGATACAAGTATCTACTCTAGTATTTTGAAATTGTGTTAATTTTATGAAATTTGATCATGATTCTAAGTATAGAGGCGTTTGCCACATACAATGTAAGAATGGTCAATTTTCATACTTTATGTTGTACAGTTTGAGTATTATTATTTTTTTTTCTGACTTGATATTAGTGGATTCGGGGACGAACCCTTTTGAATCCCGGGAGGGGGTGTATGTCACCGCCAATTCATGAGTTAATAAGCAAATAATTCATTTGCATTAATTTATATATTGGTATATTGATATAGGTTTTCATAGTTCATCTATTTCATTACATCATTCAGTCATTACGCATTTTCATCATTTCGTCATTCATTCATTGACTGTGTGACGTATTATCATTTGTGACGACGGGACTGGATTATACAATTACACAGTAGCTTTCGCGCGCTAACTGCACGGGCACTGCATGTTGTTTACTATACACCGTATAAATAAAGAATGTTATTATTATTGATTGCCACTCCATAAGAACATCGGCCGACGCAAGTCGCCGAATATTTTCAGGTATGAGAAATATACTTTTTATTACTATTTTTGATAAAAAGTTATTAAAGTAAAGTTTAGCAAAGACATTTTATAAATTTGGTTTTATTTTATTAATTCATAAAGATTGTTTAAAAGCTTAAAGTTATAAGTAAAAGTTTTATAAGTATCCATTTACATTTTGGAAGTCGGCATAGATAATTTCAATCTTTGATTATTTCAATTGATAAATCATTTTATTTAAAGTAACCCATTTTGGGATATATTCATTCAAGGAATATATAAACTTCGTCGTTATATAATGTTTTCTATTTCAGGCATTGTATGTTTCCTGAATATTGTGTAAAATGTTTAACTATATTTTCAGATAATAAATATTTATATTCATGGACGTTGCCATTATTTAGCAGTTCCCTAGACACATAAAAATACACTGCGACAGATTCACCATCAGAGTCTCCACTGAGTTCCATTTATATTTTCATGATGTAATCTTGTCACACTGATGGTATGGTATATTTTATTTTTATTTTTATCAATTATTGAATGAGAGTTTTGGAACTATTATTTTCATAGTGGTTTAGTATTATCTTTGTAAAGTATTTGAAAGTGTTTTTATATCCAATATGGCGACCGCTATGGCCCAGTCCGACGAAAACATCCTACACAGTCCTTTATCTCAATCTCAGCCAACAGTTGCGACACCACTTGCAATTGCCTCAAACTCTTTAAAGAGAAGGACAGCAGAAAGTCCAGATGAACTACCAGCCTCTCAAAAGCAATTAAGTAGACAAACCAGACGCAAGGCAGCCTCGGTTGGTGATCTCAATGAATTGACCCCCAACAGAGACTCTGCCTCAAAGAAACCTTCCAAACATCAACAAAATCTTACTGATAAGATAATGGCAGCCCTAAGAAGTCCTCAGGTGCTAGATGTGATTGTACCTGTACTCTCTGAAAAAATTGCTGAAAATCTGGTGTCCATCATAGATCAGCAAGTGCAAACTGCTGTAAAAACTCAAACAGAAGATCTAGAAAGGAGATTGGAAGAGCAAGAAAAACTAACAAAAGAACTTCAAGAAAGGCTATGCAAACAGTGTATTAAAGTATACCCCATAGAAAATCAAATGAGAGATGTATCTCTACAGTTTGAAGAGTATGATAAAGAAGTAGACAGGCTTATAAGGAGGATAAACGAGTTGGAAACCAGGATAGAAAGTCAAGAACAATACTCTAGAAGGACAAGTTTGAGATTCCACAATATCAAGGTACCAACTGATGGAAATGGAAAACTTAAACACCCAGTAGATACTGACAGCCTCATACTTGATATCTGCAATGAGAAGCTAGGACTAGAACTAACACCTAAAGACATCAGTAGATCACATGTTATTGGAAAAGTAAAGAATGGTAAATCTCAGGTCATTGTAAGATTCATCTCCTACAGAAACAGAAACCTGGTCTATATGAACAAAAAGAAACTTAAAGATGACAGCGAGGGTATATTTATTACTGAGAACCTGACACAACATAGAACATCAATAGTTAAAGAACTAGCCAAAATGAAATACCAGGGTAGCATTGATGCCTACTGGACATCTGATGGAAAGATCTATGTCAAGGTAACACCAACTGGCAGAATCAGAACAGTCATGTCTTATGGAGACCTCAGCTACATCCAAAGACTTGGTCCTGGCGGTGGAGGCTTCGGAGACAACAGCATCAATCGTGACGATAACATCAGTTCATAATGTGTATAAAACAGCTAGTCTTTTATACTTTTGTAACAATTTTGTAAATAATTATACTGTATGTTTGTTAAACAGTCAGCTTGATTATTATTTTTTTTTCAAGCTTACTGCTATCTAAATTTTCAAAGTATTTCCTTTTTGCAAATGTATGTGTAAACCTTGACTTGTTTGTTTCCATGTACATGTATGTTTGTTTACAGTTCATTCATTCAAGGGTGCCTTCTTCGAGGTCCGCGTCCTAGTAAATATGCAAATTAAATTAAAAAGAAGTACATTTAATTCAGAGTTTAGACTTTAACTAATTCTTCTTTTTTTTCGATTTTTTTACCAAGAGCAACTTCCCAGCGGGCACTCAACGTTGTTTCAACGTTGAAAATAGGTTGAAATAAAGTTGCAACGTCGGTCAACCTATTTTAAACGTTGAAACAACGTTGATAATGTAAACGTTACAACTCAACACGTTGATTCCACGTTGAAAAGAAGTTGACAGTTTCAACGTTTACATAGGTTAAACTATCGACGTTGAATCAACGTTGATGATTATAACGTTACATTTCAACACGTTGATTCCACGTTGAAATAAAGTTGACATATTCAACGTTTATATAGGTTTAACGCCCGACGTTGAATCAACGTTGATGCTTTAAACATACCATTTTTACACATTGAATCCACGTTGAAATCAGGTTGCAAGTTTCAACGTTGAGAATAGGTTAAGTACTCGACGTTGAAACAATGTCGACCATTTCAACGTCGCGCATACAATGACGAATACACGTTGCAATTTGCCTTGTAGCTAACCCTTTTAACGCATTGCATTAGATGTTGAGAAAAACTATTTTCTAATTCTTTTATATTCAGGAAGCACAATCCCGAATGAGACTATCAGAGAAAAAAGCACCACATACATACACATTTTTTGAAATAATGTGAACTTTAAAGAGATGATTGGCGTTCGAAAAGAAGTAAGAAGGGGGCAAAGCAAAGATGAAAAATCAGCTTAAACTATATGCAAGCTGTTTTCCATTGCGATTTTTTTCGTAGTTGTTGTTTGTTTTTAGTTGTTGAGTTCCCTTTTTCCTGTATGTTGTTTGCCTTGCCCATACATGTTAAAGGTACATTTCTTGACTTATTAAATTTATGCTTGATTCGAGTTCGAGCATCCTTTGATATCCTTGCTTGAAAAGTCGCGGGGGTATATAGTGATAGGAGTGTCCGTCCGTGTGTCCGTCGGTCCTTTAGTTACATCTCGGGGTACCAATCTTTATCATCAACACCTCCTAAACCCCTTGAACGATTTTCATGAAACTCTTATCTTTGTGACATAGTGTAGATGTGTACCTTCTACGTATTCAAAAATTTGATCCGTATTATTTTGGCTTCCCATAGCAAAACATGGACCTGTCTGTGTGACTTAAAAGGGTACCCATTTCTTATCTGCAACTCCTCCTAAACCCATGAATGGATTTCTTTAATAAACTTTCGCTGTGACATATTGTCAATTTGCCATGACTTCTTATAATATTAAAAGTCTTCTGTTTTAGGGGCAGGGTTATTCATTAGCGAGCTGTTGCTCACAGTTTTTTTTCTTGTTTATTTTAGACTGGTCATATATTAATAGCGCAGGACTTTGCGGTCTGAGTAACTGTGGATATAATATGATATTAACTAATCGATGTGTGTGTGTTCTATGTACGTTGTTCTTCTCTGATACATTAATACATACGTCAGCGGAAATGGTCGACTAAAGAGAGCTCCTGCAAAAGTGTCTTTTTCTCATTATCCAACTTATGGACATGTAACTTCTGCGTTATAGACGTATCTTAGTAACTAAACTATCTGAATATTATAAAATTTCTGCAGACAAGACAATCACTAGTGAGAGTTTAAAGTTTGAACAATCAGCCAATTTTTGTTTACAATATTTCAAGATGGCGACGTCCATGACAAAAGATGTTTTGAACGTTAACGATGAAACTCACAAAGAAAATCAAGTTGAAAGCACCAAACGTAAACAACCCTTTAGCCCTGATGACCTCCCTGCTTCACAAATGCAACAGTGTCGCCTCACAAAACCACGCAGACTAAGTTACTCTGCTGATAACCTAGACCAAACTGGCACTGATGATAAGGTTGGAACCATTTCTCCAAAAAGATCTACTGAAACCTTTAATATAACTGAGCTTGTATGTGCTGTGTTACAGAATGATAAGTTCCTTGACAAACTGACCCCTAAAATAACAGAAGAATTATGGTCAAAGTTTGAAGAGAAATTTGACAAGATGTTTAATGATCATATTAAACCTATGCAGGAAAAAATTAAAAAACAAGATGAACTTCTTCACACTCAAAATGTAATTATACAAAAGCAAGTAAAGGTTGTAAATGAGCTGGAGCACAAGCTTACTGATCAGAATCAAATAAACCAGAATTTAAAAGAGTCTAACAAAGTGTTACAAGAACAACTTACTGACTTAGACAACAGGCTTGACGAGCAAGAACAATACTCGAGAAGAACCTCGTTGAGATTCCACAACATTCCATGTCCTGACGCAAAAAACATAAGAAAAATGGACACAGATAGCATTGTGTTAGATATATGCAACCAAAATCTTGGCGTTCCAATAACACTTAATGAGTTAGGTCGAACACATCCCATTGGAAAAGTGAAAAATGGTAAAGTCCAAGTAATTGCAAGATTCAATTCCTACAGAAGTAGAAACGCTGTCTTCTCTGCAAAGAAAAAGATGAAAGGAAACCCACATAGTATCTTCATTACTGAAAATCTGACATATAGGCGACAGCAAATCATGAATGAACTTAACTTTCTTAGGTACAAAAAGAAAATCGATTCTTGTTGGACCTATGATGGGAGACTCTTTGCAATGGGGAAAGACTCTGACAGAATCATTCCAATTTATGATTTTGATGACATCCATGCACTGATGTATGAAACTGGCCAAGAGTATCCAAAGAATTGAATCATAATATTTGTCAATAAACTTTTCTCTGTTATCATGAATGAATGTGTTTACCTTTAAGTAATGTGACATGTGCGATTCTATTTATAGTCAATATTTGTTTACTCAATATCAACAACTTACCTGAGTCGTTTCTCTGTTTCAATTAAATCCAAACACTACTTAAAGTATTCCAATGTATAAGGATTTGTTTAATGTCATATTTATCTTACATGTCACATTTGTTTATTTACTTATTATTTGTTTTCTATTGTTTAATAACATGGAGTCGTGGTCATCACACGCGATTTATTAATCCACACAAGCAAACTTGTCTCGGTTGTAATACATACGCTTTAATTAATACAATTTTCTTTCCAAGTCCTTATTATAAACAAAAAGTTTATGAAAACATTTCATGTTATAAACAATCAATTAATTGTAAAACACTATAAATCCAACATTTTCAACACTATAAATCCAACACACGGTGTTTTTCCCGTCTGACCTAGTTATTTAAATGACCCCAGTTAAAAGTACACCTTGATAAATGAGAATTGACACTCATTGCATTGAATGTGATAACCATGTTCCTTGTGTTTTGTATTTGTCTTTTCTACATTGTGTTTGTTTTGATGTTTTTCTTTTATGATATCTTTTGTGATCAACATTTTGTAATCTCTAACGAATTAACTGCTGCAAAATCCTATTGCCATTTTCTGTCTTTTTTCTATCTGATCCCATTGTTTGACAATGGGTAATGATATAGTTGGACACAGGATGGCAATAGGGTTATTCTACCTAAAACTAAGACCCGTTATACGAAAACTTAAAATGTATATACCAAATTTAGCCCTGTATCTAATATTGATTCTCTTATTAACTGCACAGAAGGCTGCACTGTATCTTATTTCAATTTCTACTAAAAGTATAATGTGTATATGTGAACCATTCTCTCAAAACATATCGTTTACCCTTCTTCTTTTGCAATTATTAGTCATGAGCAATGATATTGAAACAAATCCAGGACCAGACTCAAACAATGGCGAAGTTTCCATATTTCATTGGAATGCAAGAAGTGTGCGAAACAAAATAAATTATTTAGAAACTATTTGTGATGGTTCGTCGGTCGTATGTATAACTGAAACTCATTTAGACGAAAATGTCAAAAATGACGATTTGGTTATACCCGGCTTTAGTCTCCCAATTCGTAAAGATCGTGACTGCTTTGGTGGCGGTGTTCTAGTTTATGTCTCCGAAGACCTGCATGTAACGCGCAGACAAGACCTAGAAATGGGTAACACTGAAACGATATGGGTAGAAATCTCGTTAAATAACTATCGACTCCTAATTTGTGCGGTGTATAGACCTCCGGCTTCTGTTAATCCGTTCTGGGAGTGTTTTCACGCATCAATAGAAAGGGCACTTGATATAACAAATCGAGTAATTGTCACAGGTGATCTTAATGTTAACTTACTTGTTGAGGTTGACCATCGACTAAATGTATTGATGAGAAATTTTAATCTTAAAAATTGTATTACCGAACCAACTCGATTCAATAATTTACTCGATCCCATTTTACACTCGGATGAATGTGAAATATGTGTTTCACTGGTATTAAAAGTTGATCGAACTATGAGTGATCACGATGCTACTAGTGTAACTGTAAAGGTCCCTTTTAATTTAGAGAAGAATTATAAGCGGGAAGTATGGCTTTATAAGCATGCGGATTTTAATCAGCTTAACCTTGAAATATCTAAATTTGATTGGGAGTCTTTTCTACGAGACGAAAGAGATGTAGATGCGATGACGGAGAAATTTACAAATAAGTTTCTTTCATTAGCTAAACAATTTATTCCAACAAAAAACGTTACGATAAGACCAAATGATAAACCTTGGTTCAATTCAGATATACGAAAAGAAATGAGAATTCGGGATAGACTACATAAAATAATGAAAAGAAAATGTACTGCGTTGGCTGTCGAAAAATTTAAAGCGCAGAGAAACAAAGTAAATAACATGATAAAATACGCACGAGAACAATTCTTTCTTAACGCAAACGACTTACTTGACGACAGTAAGAAGAACAACCCCAAATCTTACTGGAAGCTAATAAAATTCCTAAGTAATGGTAGCAAATCGTGCTCTATTCCACCTCTTATTGAAAATATAACTGGAAACCTTGTAATATCTGATAAAGATAAAAGTAATGTCCTGAATTGTTTTTTCACCTCTATATCTGACATTGAAAATGCAGACAAAAATGTCCCTGAATTTGAAGCGCGTACTGACCAAGAACTAGACATTGATTTAATAACATCAGACGAAATTAAAGATGTTCTACAATGTCTTACTCTCGGTAAAGCAGTAGGTGAAGATCGTATGAGCCATCATTTGTTGAAATTTACAGCTGCTAGCGTATGCAAACCTTTACAAATTATTTTTAACTACTCACTTTTGCACGGAAAATTCCCTGATATATGGAAATCAGCAATTGTTATCCCCCTATTCAAAAAAGGTGATAAATCGGACCCAACAAATTATAGACCAATTAGTTTGCTAAGTTGCGTTGGAAAGGTTTTTGAGAGAGTGATTTATAAATACATATATAACTTTTTATTGGATAATTCGTTATTATATAAATACCAATCTGGATTCATGCAAAAACATTCAACTGTTCACCAACTTCTCGAAATATATCATAATATCTGTATTGCCTTAGAAAATCGAAAGATTGTTTGTTCAGTCTTTTGTGACATTTCAAAGGCCTTTGATCGGGTTTGGCACAAAGGACTCCTTAAAAAATTGAAATCATACGGAATCTCTGGAAGATTACTACTTTGGCTTAATGACTATCTTAGTAACAGAGAGCAGAAAGTAATTATTGGAAATTCTAAATCAGATCTTAGTGAAATAAAAGGAGGTGTTCCTCAAGGATCTGTTCTGGGTCCACTTTTATTTCTGATCTATATAAACGACATTTCTGATACTACCGAAAGTATGGCACGCCTTTTCGCTGATGATACTTCCCTTTTATGTTCATCAAACAGTATAAATGAAACAGAAGCTATCCTAAATTCTGATCTATATAAAATTCAACTCTGGTCTGAAAAATGGCTGGTTAATTTCAATCCAAGCAAAACAGAGTGCGTTGTATTCTCAACTCAAAGAGCAAATGATCTAAATATAACTTTTAACAACGAGAGTATAAAAAATGTTGAGAATCATAAGCACTTAGGTGTCACATTTTCTTCTAACTGTAAATGGACTATTCATATACAAAATATAATAGACAGCGCTTCAAAACGATTAGCTGTTCTTCGAAAATTTAAATTTAGCTTGAGTAGACAAAATCTTGAAAAGATTTATTTTACCTTTATCCTTCCAATTTTAGAATATTCCTGTGAGCTTTGGGATGGATGTTCAGTTCAAGATAGAAACAAATTAGAATATATACATAACGAAGCTGCAAGAATCATAACCGGTCTTCCAAAGTTTGCAAATATTGAATCCTTATACTTTGAAACTGGTTGGGAAACTCTCCAATCTCGAAGAGAAAGAAAAAAGCTTAATTTATTCCATAAGATAAAACACAACAACTGTCCTACATATCTGATTGATTGCTTGTCACCCTTCCGTAGAGATAACGTTAGAAATTTACGAAACCAAAACGAATTTCAAATACCCCGACAACGGCTACAGTTATACAGCAACTCTTTCTTCCCGTCAACTATTCAAAGCTGGAATCATCTTCAAGAACCACTGAGAAACACTGTATCATATGATATTTTTAAGAAAATGTTACTCGAAGAAAAGAATTTATTTAAACCTCCATCTTACTTTTTTGCCGGCAACCGATTACTAAATATACTACACACTAGACTTAGACATAGATCAAGTAATTTAAATGCAGACCTGTTTAGAGTTAATTTGACTAATGATTCGAGTTGTCGATGTGGACACATCTTAGAAGATTCTATTCATTTCTTTCTAGAATGTCCCCTATATATTGGTCATCGTGCAGAATTGATAAGAAAATTAAATTTTATAGATACTATCGACATTGAAATTTTGCTTTTTGGTAGCGAAATACTTAACGAAGAAAGCAACTTAAAAATTTTTTCAGCAGTGCAGCAGTATATTAAACAGACGAAGAGATTTACTTAATTTGATCACATACTCCCCCCTTTTCCCTCTTTTCTTTTCCGTTTTCTTTTCTTCTTTATCTTTTTCTCCATTAATTTCAAAGTTTTATAATACATTGTATTTGACTGTCTTCTCTCTTTACATGATAATGATATTGATTTTTGTATATTCATAAAATAGCTGACGTATGTAAATACTAAAAATATGTTTATTGTAATATATGGAAAGGATAATGTAAATTGTGATAACTTTTATCTGATCCAGTGTTGTAATTTTACGACAATAAATATGTTTAAATTAAATCTTCTCTGGTTTGTTTAGACCAAATTGATGGAATTTTATATTATGAAAAAGAAATTCGTGATCTTTTTTTTCTTTTCCTTAAAGCTTGATAGGAATCCCTGTCAACTTGCCATTTTATTGGGATTTGATTAATGTAAATAGGACAGATATAGGGGTATCTGGCACTTTCTCTTTAAAAAATTCCTCTTTAAATAAAACATTCGAAAACACTTTGTTGCGTTTTTGTTTTTGTTTTTTTTATAAAAGGACTAGCTGTTCTGCACTTTTATTTAAGTTTGACATATTGAAAAGAGTAGTTGACGATAAACCGCAAGCAGCCATCACTACTAATACCACTAACGATCGGCCAGGTCTAAAAGGAAAAGTGGAAAACAAGAACTCAAGCAAACAGAAGAAACTTCAGACCCAAAGCAACGAAAAATCTACTCACGGTAGACAGGGCACTGTAAACCACGACTCACAGAGCCAACCTGCCTACCCATATGGGTCCACGAACACTGATACGACAGACAAACAGATTAAAATACTGGAGGCCAAACTATCAAAGACAGAAGTAGAATTAAACCAGACTAAGAAACAGCTTGGAACTGCAAAATCACTCGTTGCAAGGATGGAAAACAAGTGCAAAGAGCTGGAGGACACTAACCGCCTAATGAAAACAAGGCTCCTACTGAATGATAACATGGACAAAGAGAACGCTGTTAAACAGTCAACTGCTTCCAACTTTGCCAGAGACACTAACAACATTGAGCACATCAAGATCATGCTACAAGAGGAAAGAATCCGTCAACTAGAACTCGAAAACGTAAAAATCACCTGCCGAATCGATAACATGGAGAAATCCATACAACAACAGCAATACCCGAAAAACCAAACTCTACCTAGGCCATATAGAAGAAAACCCAAAGAAAAATCAGCTTCCAATGTACCACCTGCACAACTGAAGGTTCCTTCATATCCGCCAGTGGCCACATATCCTCTCATACCTGGACTTGCTCATCCACTTGCCAACGTTACACACCAGATACAACAGGTACCACCGATCTTTAATCCTAGATTAGTACATACCAACATTCATACCACCAACGAGCCTGTCTTTACACAACAAGATACCCCCAACAGTACCAATACTACTCTGGAGGCTGATACACCAAAAGAAGCCGGTCTAAAGATTACTCACAGCCAGGATGACAATGACAATACACAAGTTATGTACACGCATACCACCCATGATTATACTAGGATGACCTCCATACAACCAGCAACAACATGTAACACTGATGACGGCAGTAGCCAGCCAGAGAAGACACCTACAAACGAGTCACCAATGGATAGAGCGAACACCCTACATACAACCACAGAGACTCTCGATCCAGCTAAACCAGACAAGCACCAACCCAACGACATGGAATTAGCTACTCCAATAGTCTCACAGCAGTCTTTTTTAGAGAGAGGCCATCCAACCATCAAACCACCTTGGATAGCGATACCACCTCCAGCATATACACACCAACAACACATGCCACTCAATATGATACCCATGATGAACCAACCAATATACAGAATGTACCAACATCCAATAGTCGCCATGAACCACCAGCCACTAACACGGGCCCCTCGTCTCCATTAAACATTCTATCTTATAACATAGAGGGCTTTAGATCCAGCAAGCCATACCTACAGGAACTACAATCTAGATACGATATCATAATTATTCAGGAGCACTGGATGTATAACTTCGAGAAAGAGGAAATACAAGACTTTCTACCAAACTTCCTCTGCCACACCAAGTCAGTTGATGACGATGCTTCAATTACGCCTTACCAGCGCCCACGGGGAATGGGAGGGGTCTCAATATGCTACAGACAAAGCCTCAGTGACGTCATAGAAGCAAAACCTGACGGATCTAACCGAACCGCAGTCATCATCATTAAGAGCTTACCAAAACCACTGGTCATCATCGGAGTATACTTACCGTGCAGAGGAGGATCGGAGGCTGATATACAGTATAGAGAATCACTCGACGTCCTTGCCGAACTACTCTACAAATATAAACCTACCAGCAACATCCTGATCGTAGGGGACTTGAACGCCTCATTGACACGAGACGAACCAACAACGAGAGACAAGATCCTTAATGAGTTCATGAGGGAACACAACCTTCACAGTAGTGACGATGTCGAACAACTGCCTACATACTACCATCCCAGCGGTAAATATACGTCACAAATCGAAATGTAGTACAGACCGAGGCCAACATTGTGCACAGCTACAGAACCCTAGAACGTCAACCACTCAATACTTCACAATATGATCCTATATCATGTAAAACTTCCGTCCATCTCAATCGTAAGAAAGTGGGAAAACAACAATCAACAATAAGTAACCCCAGACCTAGAAAGATCAAGTGGGACAAGATCAACCACAGCTTGTATCAGAACCATATTGAGAATCAGCTAAAGGCTACATATATATGTACAGCCCCACACCACGACGAGGACACATACTCAATCAACATGTCAGTAAACATCCTGTGCGAAATACTAAGGGGAGCAGCAGAGGAATGTCTAGGACCTCAAAAAACACCAAAAGGCAACAAAAAGGTGCGACACTTTCCCGCAGAAGTGAAGGATGCTTGCAGAGTCAGTAAGGAGATGTACTGGGTATGGAAATCTGCTGGGAAACCTAAGTCTCCAGACAGTGAAGAATACTCTAACATGAGAACCGCAAAGAAACACCTCAGAAGACAGCAGAGACAGCAGGAAGCTAACTTACGAACCGAGAAGTACGAAAATCTGATGAAGGCTCACGAAGGCGATCAAACTGTATTCTACAAGCTTATAGCAGAACAAAGACGTGACCCACACACGACTACTAGCCATCTTATAGTTGACGACCAGTGCCTATATACAACCGAACAAATTAGAGAAGGCTGGGCAAGGTACTTCAAACAACTTGGAACTCCAGATCCAGTTGACCCAGAAAACTCATATTACCACCATGAAGTGGAGTTAGATGCCCTTATCATTGAGGAGATATGCAACGGTAACAAAGGAAGCTTCAAACCGTTCACAGAAACTGAAGTTGAGAAAACAATACTCTCACTACGCAATGGTAAAGCACCAGACCATGACGGCATATCCACAGAACACCTCAAGTACGGCGGCGATCTAACCATACATGTCCTCACTACAATCATCAATAATATGTTTGAAAATGGGCAGCTCCCAGAAACATTCAAGACGGGCACAGTAACACCTATACACAAGGGCAAAGGAAAACCAGTCAGCGACCCAAACTCTTACAGAAAGATCACTGTGTCCAGTACCATACCAAAAGTCATCGAGAAACTTCTACTACTAAGGAGCGAGGACATAATCCTGAAACAACAGAGCCAACTACAAAGAGGTTTCACCAGAGGGGTGTCCCAGTCTAGCGCGGCTTTAATCCTGACTGAAATCATCGCAGAGGCAAACGACAATAAAACACCACTCTACATGGGGTTCCTAGATGCACAAAAGGCTTTTGACAAAGTTTGGCACCTTTCAATGCTGCGCAAAGTCTTCCTGTGTGGAAATGAGGGCAACGAATGGACTATCATCAGAGAGCTGTACAGAGACCTGAACTCAAAAGTTAAATGGGACAACACACTATCATCAACTTTCGAAGAGCAACAGGGAGTTCGCCAAGGAGGAGTTCTATCCCCATCCTGCTACAAAGTATTCATCAACCCACTGCTGAAACTATACGAGTCACACCAGCTAGGTTGTCACATTGGCTCCATCTACTGCGGTACACCAACAGTTGCAGACGACATCACCCTTGCCTCCTTTGACAAAGACGAGTTGCAGACAATGTTAGACATACAGGGATACTATGCCACGTCTGAACAGTACAAGATCAGCGAGACGAAATCTCAAATCCTCTCCATCAATACCAACCTGGATACTGTAACTGAGCACACGATGAATGGCACTACCATACCCTCAGCCTCACATACCACACACCTAGGAATTTCCAGGGACAACAGCTCGAAACACAACACCGGAACAGTAGCCCAAGACAGAATATGCTCATCTCGGAAAGCACTGTACGCAATGATGGGATCCGGGCTACACGGAGCCAACGGAATTAACCCAGGAGTATCGCTACATCTGATACGAGTATACATCACCCCTCGCCTTGTCTACGGTCTTGACGTCATAAGGCTCACCACGAAAGACATGGCCCTGCTGAACACCTACCATAAGAAGCTGTTGAAGCAGATACAACATCTCCCGGACAAGGCCTCAGATGCTGCATCATATCTTTTACTGGGGGAAATTCCTGTGGAGGCCGAAATCCACAAACGCTGCCTGACCATGTTCGGGGCGGTATGTAGAGACCACGACTCAGTTCTAAATCAACTTGCCTGGCGCCAACTAGCCACAAAGAAAACATCATCACACAGCTGGTTCATCCATGTCACCTCACTGCTAGAGAAATACAGCCTACCAAATCCACACGATCTATTGGAGACACCACCTGGCGAACACACTTGGAAAGCTACTGTATATAAAGCTATCAACAGCTACTGGGAAAAGAAACTGAAAGACAATGCTAGATCGAAATCTTCCCTGAAGTATGTCAACATCGACAAACTTGCTGTAGGCAAAGTACATGGAGTATGGAAAAAAGCTGGAACGGAGAAGATGGCAGTTACCAAAGCTAGCATCAAATGTAGACTCCTTACAGGCAGCTACATCCTGCAGTCTAACAAACACCGCTTCAACCAGTTCGAGGTCAACCCAACCTGTGTCCTATGTAAAGAGGGAGCAGAAACAACAGTCAGGGGACCAACTTGTAGAAGTCAGAATAGATCTTACTTGTACCAGTAAGATTCTATTTATGGTTTCTTACTCTGTAGAGTCAGATCCAATTCTGACTTCTATGGGTCAGAATGAATCTGACTTGTTAGAGAAAGAATTGTTTCTATTAAATTTGCTCCAATATTCAATGTTTTTGAAATAACATTTCTCAAAGCCAATAAATCTTATTCAAATTGTTTCACAAGGTCAACAATGACATCCTGCATTTAGGATGAGAGAATCATTAGCAAATAGGAAACAGATTGACTGTAAAGTTTCAATTATCATCAAAGAATTTCATAGCTAATTATCTAAGACTGTCATTTATATCCACGGTTTTGAACACCAATGTGGTTTATACTAGATAAATAATTGTTATTTCATGATTTAAGCATAATTAAAGACCATGGTGTTCACGACCGCCAAAGTAGAGAAATTTACTGCCAAAGTAGGGCAGTAAAATTTTGATTCTGACTTGTACAAGTAAGAATGATATAAAAACAAAAAATCTAAATTACAAACCCATGACTGTTTTGTAAGATTTATAAATAGATCTCAGTATATAGAAAAGGAATTTAACCATAGAGAATATCTCTGGATAAGAGACTTTGATAAAAAGACATTCTAGTATATTCTACTCGTAGAAGTCAGATTAAAATTTCTAAAAATAAGGAGAAGATAACTCTAGTTTGTTTAATCTGACTTGTACAAGTAAGATTTAATCTGATCATTCTGACTTGTACAAGTTGGTCCCCTGACTGAACAAGATGTCACTTCCTGGTCGAATGCACCGCACTGCAAGACGTACGATCTCCCTTTATTCAGGCGATGAAAAGTTTCCCAGAACTGAACTCAGAACTCCAATGGAATGATATGGAAAACCTCACCGCATGTTTCCTAGACAGTGAGAACACCACCCTATCTCCACAAGGAAAGGTCCAGCTGGATACCATCACAAGAGGGATGTGCTTCAGACTTCACACCACCAGAAGTTCCCTACTGAAGGCCATCAACGACAACGGTGACTGACAGTGCTCAAACAGGCGACTCCCAGTATATCTCAGTATTTATCTATTTTTTCTTTGTATGTGTAATGTACGTTGCACAGTTCTCCAGTTAGTGGAGGAATCTACAACACAACAACAACAACATTACCCCCCTCCCCCCAATTTTTGTATTTGGAACTTTGCTTCTATATCCGAAAATGATCAATCAGTCCCCCCTTTTTATGTTTTTTTAACTTCCTATTTGCAAAAATATGAATATTGAACAGATTTACTGTTTATAGAGGTTAATAACGTTGTAAATGTCCAGTATGGATTTAGACGAGTATCCTAATTGAAGGTTGAATATTTTCGAATCCCCCCTTTTTGTCATCGCGTAACATTCGGATCCTTTGTAGTAATGGACTAATTTTTCTCCTGGATTCATGTTTATGCCATTGACATGGAAGTCCGAGGTGCTATCAGAAAACGTCCCTTTTGGGAAGTTTTGCAGACCGCTCTTTAGATGTCTGTGGGTTTTGACTGTTCCCCTGATAGTCTGACGGTTTCTTTCCGAGATCTTTTCATAGGATTTTCGGCTTTCCTCCATCACAATACAGTTGGGTGTCTGGGTCTACTCGACTGGATAGCTAGTTGTCCATAAATCAAATCAAATCAAATCAAAGTTTTATTTAGAGTCGGTACATTACATAACAATAAAACACAAGCTCTAGCGAGCTTTTAACACCGACATGTCGGTATTCCCCGTTACGGAGCCTTTTATGTTTGGCTTGCTTTTGGCGCTTGTGGTTGATTTATTCCCACTCCCTTTTTCCTTTTTGTACATATTTCCTGCACTTGTAAGTAGTTCCTGCATGTTTTTGCCATTATACATGTAAGTTGAGTCTCTCCTTCATGTTGGCTTTGTTGTCGCCCTTTTGTAGCTGTTAGACCAGACGCTAGGCCCAGGGGGGTCCGACTAATATGGACACCACAGCAATCCATGAAAGGAATGCCCAGATTCCCTCTTTACCTCATTCAATGAGGGTGCTCCTGATAGAGGAGGGAATTACTTGCATACATACATCCCCCCTTTTACTTTTAGTGTCATAGATGACTAGAGTCGATAATACATAATTATATGCAAATACAAAAAACTCCGAATTAAATACATTTCATTAATTATTATCATTTCAAATAATTATTATATATATGGAATAAAAAAACTTATAATTTTAATAGGTTTTATTGGGAAACCACGTGACTTTCTGTTTCACATTCCACAATCGCGCACGCGTATTCATAGAATACTCGTGCATTTCCCGCGCGTCCAGAACAAAGAAAATCAGACATCAACGCCTCAGAATTTCAATGTGAAATCAAGTAAGAAAGGTAAGATATCTTCACAATTTTACAACATTATATTTATAATTTATTTATTTGATATGTGTTTCAGACGGACATGTTTTAAGATGCATACGGCGAGGCCCTGCATGAATTTTTATCATAGTTTTGTGTGTTTTGACTGAATTATTCATACATGTTTTTGTTGTCTCGTGCCTTTATGGGGTCTTTTCTCGTCGACTTGAATAATCAATTATGCCTCGTTGGACCTACTGTTATCATATCTGTTTGTAATTGGGCCTTAACCATGTACATTATATGTTTGTGCCAATAATAATAATAATAATAATAATGTTTATTTAGGCAATAATCAAGTATACATATACAGACATACAATCAAACAATCATACATTTCAAAATATACACAAACTAAAAAATCATTCACATGTAATAAAAATACATATTTGGCACTTGATTAGCCTAGGATAACCCATAAAGCTATGAAAAAAAGCTTATTTCCAATAAATTTGATTTGATTTGATTTGGTGACCCCCTCCTTTCTTAAAAAGGAATAATGACCATTCATGAAAGTGGTGGCCAAACCAGGGATGTCCAAAAAGTCAGTTTTATTTAATCCCTGGCCAAACTTGGCTACATCAGGGATGTCCAAAATCAGTTTTATTTAATCCCTGGCTACATGTAAAGATCAAGTAACCAAGACAACAATGAAAAGACAACATTAAAAAACATACTGTAACCAAATAAACTTGAAAATGTTAAATGTATACCAAAATAGACGTACATGAATTATTCACCGGTATTATTGATATACAGGTCAATGATACATACATTGACCATTTTTTCAATCTAAAGATTACAATTTACTGAAACGAAGAATGAGCAGGAATGACATAAACTTGACTACACTCCTACAAAATACCACATATCCAAGCCCCCCTTTACTGGGGAAAATTTTGGTGTGACATATAAAAGAATTATTGAAGCATGATCATGAACAAAGTGGACCCCCTCAGCCTGTCAATGCCCCCCCTTTTGGAAATATCTGCATCTATCACTGTAGAGTACATAATATCTTCATTGTACATGTATATACATGTACATGTATACGCTTCATATACATTTATACATTCACGCACCTACACATGGCTACTCTTGGGGATTTTATAGAACTAAATGTTACTAAGGTACATGTACATGTTGATGCATATCAATTAAATACAATCATATGTATGTATGTCAGATGAGCTTCGTTCCTTTGGATTTGGAAAGGTAATATTTGCCTTTGACCATTTCTTCAGCTGAGAAGTGAACTTGACTGCATTCTAGAAACATCACATTTATAAATCAAATAGCAAACTTTTTTACATGTGTACATTTTTACATACTGTAACATGCATGTCTTCACTAAATGCACGGCAGTTACAAATTTAAGAAAAATGACAAACAATGTTACACATGATACACTTAACTTCATTCCTATAAGATATTTCAGCCTTGAAAAATTTCATTTTGGTTGGATATATTAGAATAATTGAAGCAACCAATTAAGTTGACCCCCCCTAGCCTGTCAGTGGGCCCCTTTTTGAAATTACTGTATCGTTCACTTTAGAGTACATATCTTCATTGTACATGTACATGTATAAATACTTTTCATAACTAAAATTTTCATCTGCACCATCAAAATTTTACACTTACATGTAGCTTCATTATGGGATTTTCTGAACTACATGTACACGTACATGTAAATATAAATTAAATCTATCATATGTAACTATGTCAAAGAGCTTCGTTCCTTTGGATTTGGAAAGGTAATTATTTGCCTTTGACCATTTCTTCAGCTGAGAAGTGAACTTGACTGCATTAAAGATATAAACCACTTCAGTCCCCCACATCATATATCCCCTATTTTATCCACATGTACAGGTAACATATTCCGGCTCTCCCGGATAGACGAACCACTGACAGTTGTTGGGCCTTGGAAAAATAACTTAGTCTAAGGTCGACGTTTATTTTAAGCAGCAACAGACAATCAGATGTAGTGGTAAAATACTGAAAATAAAGGGGGACAAATTAAGGTTACAAAGTACATGTAAAAACGTTAAAGTTCATAGTAAAACTGTAAAGGGGGATCATAGATAAGTGAAATACAATGAAATATTCACAATCATAAACATAGCATAATCCAAAATAAAATGTCCAAATATTGTTTATAAAATTACGGGAAATTCCCTTCGTCTGGTCCAATGCTTGGTTTCACTGTCCGATTAAATTTAGAATATATCCAGATAAAATAAAGTCACGTTTGTGTAAAAAGGAAGTTCAACGATCAATTTAAAACACTGATTGTTCGTTACTCACGCTGTGGTTGCCACAAATTACAGAGCGCGTCCTGTTTGCCTTTCCTTCAGCATGGCGAGGGGAGAACTGACAAAGGGGAAGGAAACGGTCTAATATCCTTTCATTAGGGTTCTCTCGCGGATCAATGATATAGGAGACGAAAAATCCAGAGAAGTGTTCAAAGTCCAAACAGGAGTTGGAAACGGTGTTAGTTGAAGTTATCCAATTTCACAAATGATGAAGAAAATAACTATAAAAATATATATAACAACTGGAACACAAAAGGTGTGACAGAACACTCCCCGTCTGATATCCACGGGTATATCACTATTACTTTTATCACGTTACAAACACGTAAATCCCAAAGTCATTTAAGAATCAAATAGTATAAGGTATAAACAAATGTACAGTTCGTTCACGGAATGTCTTCTTGATACGCGGATCGTGAGGTAGCTCCAACGTTGTCTGGCTTCTAGCGTTGCCCAATGGGAATATCCAGCGTTGCCACGCACGGCGTGGTGAGGAACGACATGTTCCTAGAATGAAGAAGCATCCTGGTATAAACGGTAACAGAAAGTAATGTCCGAAACAATGAACTGTCACAATATATTTACAAAAATACATAGTTTGCACACGGTGCAAATAACTATAAGCGTTAGCTATAGCATGCTGTCTAACAGAACCAGTTCGGTGATCTGTCGTCTTCAGGCGTGATGAAATTCACGACGTCGCCTTCGTATTCTGGTGGTTTATCCCAATCAGGCGATTTCTCTGAGATGTCTAATACAATCGAGTCCGTAACATTTTGCTTGTATGGAAAGTTATCACGATACTCGGTTACGTGAAACTGGTTCGGATATTGTTGCAATGATGAGGGTCGGCCATTCGGCATAATGTACGTTTTCTTGACGTTGATATCCGGTGGTCTATGTTGTCGGTCCAGACAAGTTTCGCCTATAATGACCCAACCTAACGGTAGTTTCTGTGCGAATGGTTCAAAGTGTGATCCTATCCTTTGGCCAAGAGTGTGATGTACAGCCGGGAGCGATCTCCCGATGAGGAGTAGAATCTTGCGGTTGTCATCGATTGTTGGGATATACTCGGCTATATCCCGCAGATGTGGATGTTGCGACGCAGCTTCAGGTGTCGGTATGTCAGACCTGTTTTTCGGAATGTCGTTGCATTCGATGACTGTCGACAGATTTGTTTCAAAATTGCCTCCGATTGACTTTATCACAAGGTCGTTTGCTTTCCTTCCTGACATCAGTGTGCGTCCCGAGCAGGTCAAAAGATCGTAATTCTCGTAGGGTCCTTTGACGTCAAAGAGATTGAAGAATTCAGTTGTAGCCAACGTATGACTACTTTGGTCGTCGATGATTGCGTACATGCGATGTACGGTGGATCTATCGTCCTTGTGAAAAACGTCTACTGGTAAAATCTTTGCACACGATTTTCCGCTGTTCGTTGAACTGCATAGTTCTGTGCATGTAACCTGTACGGTGTCTTTCGTGTTGTTAGCCTTTGGAGCCTTTCTCTCCCCGCCATTGTTTTCTGAGGATTCACGAGAAAAACTCGCTGGTCGTTGATCAGAGTTGGAGATGTGCAAAGCTGTCGGGTGACGTGTGCTTTCGCATTCGTTGCAAACAACTCTTTCTTTACAGTTGGCCTTAATGTGCGTGTCAGACTCGCAACACTTAAAGCATACGTTGTATTCCTTTAGCAACTTAATGCGGTCTTCAATTGGTTTTGCCCTGAAGCCATTACATTCGTTTAACGAGTGCTTTCCCTTGTGAATTATGCA
This sequence comes from Arcuatula senhousia, assembly GCA_963971305.1. NCBI lineage: Eukaryota > Metazoa > Mollusca > Bivalvia > Mytilida > Mytilidae > Arcuatula > Arcuatula senhousia. Next base: position 29,652 of record CAXARO010000474.1, on the reverse strand, counting down.
ACGCTCCTTCAGGTTGATTGAATTGCCATTCTCTCTACTGGGCTTGTCTGCGGAGCTTTGCTCCGTGCTTTGGTCGGTAGACGTCTTATAAGCACTGATCTTCCCTTTTCCAGCCAGGGAATGCGGCTTAATGGTAGGCTGACTGTAGTAATCATAGTTGAAACAAGGATTGTTTTTGGTTTTTGAAATTTCACGGATAAAATCCGTTAACTCCGAAAGTGGTGCAAATGGAACTTGATGTTGGGTCATGTAATTCGAAGCCCTTGAGGTCCATCTTTCCTGGAGTCCATATGGCAACTTAGAAACTATAGGCAGTTGTCCTGATAAGGTGTCGAAATACCCTAACAAGCCACGAAGGTTCGGTTCCTCTTTCAGGCATTGGATGTGAGAAAGAAGATCGTAAAAGTCGTAGAGACGATCGTTGTCCTTGTTTGTTAGTTTAGGAAAGCTTTCTAGTTTCTGCCATAGGGCATGCTCTGTCAACTGTGATGCACCATAGCGTTCGTCTAGACGCTCCCAAAGACGTTCTAGACCTCTTGTCGGGTTATTGATGTTAGCTGCCTTGATACTTTTGGCGTATTGGGACGACTTATTCCCGAGCCATTTCTTGAGGAGAATGAGTTCTTCGGAGTTTGATATTCCTAGCTCGTCCACGACGCCTTTGAATTCGGCCTTCCAAACTGCGTAGGACTCAGCTTTGTCGTCGAAGTGAGTGAGACGGGAGAGTAGTAGGTCCTTTCTCAGTAGGAATGTAGTTAACTCCTCGGTTGTTGAATCCTTCCTGTCTGAACGGTGATCCTGAGTCGACGACGTTGTCGATAAGGGATGCTGATCTCGAGTGGATGGCACGAATACGGGAGCATCCCGATTGAGGCCATAAGTATTGCTAATTGTGTCGACGTCGTCGGTTTCTCGTCGAAAGGGTGTCGATGCCATGGATGGTGGTCCTATCTTCCTAGGCTCTTCAGTTGTAGCAAGCGGTTCGAAAACCGTTACTTTCCTTGTGTAGTCGGAATGCGTCGGATATGTGTTTATCCCGACGTCGGCCGGATTTTCATCCATTGCATGAGTACTGCTGTTGTGTTGACTCACATAATCTTGTACCCGTCGGATCGGGTCGGCCATAGGTAATGGTAGGTCGACGCCGATGTGTGGTTCGTCGTCGATATCTTGACTGCGGTCGTCCTCGAAGGCTCTCGCCTCAGCTTCGGCCATAGCTGCTTCCATGTGGGCTTCTATCATCGTTTTGTCGGCTTGCAACTCCAACTTCTTTCGTACGACAGCTGCTGCTTCCATGGCGTCTGCTCGTTCCATTTCAATTCTCTGTCGCTCGACTTCTGCCTTTTGTCGTTCCATCTCAGCTTTCAGGCTAGCTTTTCGCTGCAACTCGTGTTCTTCGAGAAAAGCTTCTTGTTTCGTAAGAGCAGCTTGTTTGGCTAGAAAGGCTATCTTGGCCTTAGCAGCATCTGCTTTAGCACGCTTGTTTCTTGAAGCACTTGAAGAGCTGCTGGATTTTGAACCACCCACGGATTTACATCCGCTATTTGGCTTTGACCTAACTGAGTTGCGTTCTTGTTTTACGGACCCATGTGGTTCTAGCATAGTGACATTCTGTTGACCTGAGGTAGGCTGCCCTTGTGGCTGATGAATTGCTGGTGACGCGGGACCAAATGCATTGGTGACGTCCCGTAGAGTTGACATCGCTGTGTCCAATGTTTGCCGTCTTATATCAGCCAGGGTAGTGAATGCTTGGAGGTCCCGATTGCTTTCTTCGGCCCTTGTGTCCTTCATAAATTTTATGAATGCGTCGACTTGAGGTTGGTATCTACTAGCGGACTGGGCTATCTTTTCTTGTAAAGCGAGGCAACCTCGTACATTGTCTGGAGGGGTATCGACTTCCTGCAGGAAGGCATTTAACATGCTCCATAGTAGCTCTATGTCTTGGGCGTATTTCTCGCGTCTTTCAATGTAGACGTCCATGCCCTTTTCATTCAGAGTTCTGACTCTTTTCTCTGTATTGTCAGATCGTATGTCTGAGTGTTGATCTGGCCAAGTTGGTTGTATGGTGACGTTGTCACCTGTGTCACTCATCATGTCACAATCACTTTGTAGTTACGAGAAAAATCTCGAAAGTGTGATTAGAATGTTTGCTAATTAGCACTGTGTTTATTAGCTGAGTTTTATAAAATAACGTTTAAAAAACGTATGTGTGCTATCTGGCTTGGCACAAGCTTTTGTGTGTGATTTCGTACGTGTATAACACGTTATATCACGTTATTCTATCTAGCTTTTCTAGTTAAGGAAAAACTGAGCTGGGTTTATATTTACCCAGACCAGGTATGTCAATTCTATTGGGTTATGTCACACGAAAACTGTTGAGTGACGGATCTAAATGGTTAGTGTGTGGGCACTTCTACGGCCGCAGCACACTACAAGAACCAAGAAAATGGTGCGTCTCTCTTGCGAGAGCTCATAAAAGTTTTGTATAGAAGGATACAGTCCTTTGCTGGTCTTCTGCGGACGTCTCCTGGCGTAGACTGAGGTGACGCTTCTGCAACTGGCGTTGTTCGGAGCTATTTTACTATTCCGGCTCTCCCGGATAGACGAACCACTGACAGTTGTTGGGCCTTGGAAAAATAACTTAGTCTAAGGTCGACGTTTATTTTAAGCAGCAACAGACAATCAGATGTAGTGGTAAAATACTGAAAATAAAGGGGGACAAATTAAGGTTACAAAGTACATGTAAAAACGTTAAAGTTCATAGTAAAACTGTAAAGGGGGATCATAGATAAGTGAAATACAATGAAATATTCACAATCATAAACATAGCATAATCCAAAATAAAATGTCCAAATATTGTTTATAAAATTACGGGAAATTCCCTTCGTCTGGTCCAATGCTTGGTTTCACTGTCCGATTAAATTTAGAATATATCCAGATAAAATAAAGTCACGTTTGTGTAAAAAGGAAGTTCAACGATCAATTTAAAACACTGATTGTTCGTTACTCACGCTGTGGTTGCCACAAATTACAGAGCGCGTCCTGTTTGCCTTTCCTTCAGCATGGCGAGGGGAGAACTGACAAAGGGGAAGGAAACGGTCTAATATCCTTTCATTAGGGTTCTCTCGCGGATCAATGATATAGGAGACGAAAAATCCAGAGAAGTGTTCAAAGTCCAAACAGGAGTTGGAAACGGTGTTAGTTGAAGTTATCCAATTTCACAAATGATGAAGAAAATAACTATAAAAATATATATAACAACTGGAACACAAAAGGTGTGACAGAACATAACATGTTCAGGTAAAATTGTTTGTTCTTGAATTTGATCTTGCCTTCATATGCATTTAACTGTCTTATAACCTATTGTACAATGTATGCGCATTCCCAGCACTTGTTTGTCCATCTATCAACAATTTCTTGATGTTACAGCCAGGTAAAACACTCATGAACTAGCTGTCTTGAAAAAGATTGATTCTTAAATCTAATACAGTTTCTGTCCATACATGTATGTAAATTTCAAGTACATTGTAAATCCATGCATTGAATTATTTTCATAAACCAGGATTGCCTTCTCTGCACATGACTTTGTAAAATCTTCGTTGTCCCACCGCAACAGTCACTGATAATGTGTTGGATGTGTTTTTGTGCAACTTGTTTTTCATAACAAATATCTTTTTATATGGTATATGCAGCTTCAGGAAGGGTGTCATTTTAAAGGATCTGTTTTTTTAGGATAAAAAAATCTTATACATACACATATCATATCCTTTCCACAACCAAAGTGTAGTAATGTGCACCATATATACAGAGGCTAAAAATTAATTAATTAATTAAAAAATTAATAAATCAAAATTTGTAGTAGGACAGCCATTGCGTAATTTTGGGTTTGTTTTCCCAAAGCCATAGGTATTTATGTGCAAAAATGATGTTTTAGGAGTAATGGATTACATTGAATACATAGAAAATACAATGCATCAAAATGCACATTTGTTCACAATGGCTGATAGAAAGCAATTTATGGTTTTATTAAATGCACATGAATACTCTCTAGTTGCTGGACGGTGCAAAGATGGGATTTTGTGATTTTTCGAACAAAATGCACATTAATACACATTGAAAGTAAACTTGTTTCTTAAGTTAACATGTGTTTACGCTCTGGATGTTTTGTTTGTCTCCACATATACTTTAGCTTAGCAAAAATTACATTACATTTTCTTTGTGAATTAACACATTATTCAGTAATGGCTTTGTATATTCAAACAGTCATAGCAGTAATTTGTGCAACCTGTCATTTTGTTCAGAAAAGCCAATGCGTAGAATTGTGAAATATTAATTGATTAATTAACAATTAAAATTTTGATTATAAGCAATCATAAATTTTTTTAAATGTCCTCAACTGCACTACAAAGGAATATTCTAGCGTGAGCAATATCCAAACTATCATAAAATACTAGATTTCCTGTTAAAATTTGCCTTTTTTAAAAGTGGGTTTGTTTTTTATTCACTTAGATGAAAACTGATTAGATTTAATCAGTAATTAACACCAATTAAACATTTTTATAACAGACCAATTTTAATTGTCAAGATAGAACGGATAACTATCCCTCCAAATATATTAAGGTTACATTTAATTCATTTAACAATTTTCTTGAAACTTTAATTGAAAATGAAGAAAAGCACTAAAATTCTGGCCTTTCTACGGCTGGGAGGAAAACAATTTCTGAACAATGAAATGAAGATTACCAAAAGTACGCTACAGTTGTTTGTTTACAAATGATAGTGGTTGTTGAAAGGATATAACAAGGTGGCTCCCGCAGGGTTAGGAACGACCTGCAACCTGAGGGCTTTTTAAGGGCGACTTCCGACCTATGCCAAGAAAACGTCCTGCGATCTCCGCAAAAATATGCCTTTAAAAAGCGACCTTGCGACCTCAGGCTCCTTTTAAAAGCGACCTTGTGACCTGAGGGGGGGCACCCTGCAGGAGCCCCAACAAGCCAACCTAGAATTTTTTAACTTTAGGGTTGAATATTTTATTAAAATGTAATTTAGAAATTAATTTTTCAGCTTTTCAATACCCCTTCTGATTCTTTTGTAATTAAGCAGCTTCAGGTACAAATGTACATGTACATGTAATCACATACATGTATGGTGGGATGGTTTGTACAACCATTTTATTCTGATTGGAGGCCTGACAGTTTTGGTGGTCATACTAATTTCATGTATGTGTGATATTATACATGTATCATTGATTCGGAAGTAATTTTTCTCTTTTACCGGACATGTCCTGTAATCTTTATATTGCAATGGAAAAAGTCAAAATATTTTACTGGACCAAGTGAATTTTTTTCCGCATTTGTCCAGTGTCCAGCGGATATTTGTAATGACTGTAATATGATGATAATACATGTACCCGTTGAAACAGTTTTGGAGGTACAATGTATATAGGTATCACCCTGTCTGTCTGTCTGTCTGTCCGTCTGTCCTCATACATTGTACCTTGTAAGCGCAACTCATGATGGACATCCTAAACTGCTCGACACATTTTTATGAAATTTTGCACAAAGGAAGTAAATCATAGGAAGATTTGCCTAATAAAGAAATTTTGTCACTGTGAGATATATATCAGGGGATATAATTGGCTTTGAAAGAAATTATATATATACATGTACATGTAACAGAAGGATTACAACAGCCCATTGTAAAAAAGATCTTAAGATTGACTAATACATATAAATATTTCTTGTTTGAAATAAACAATGTAAAAAAAATAAATAGAAATTAATACATTTTCAAGTGTTTCGGCATCATGCTGCGCTCGGCGTAGCTTTTTATTTTCCCATATATCATATTAGCTTTTTAGAAATGCATTTTTTGTCCCCCCCTCCCCCGTCTTGCAACTAAACATCTACTTCCTGTTTAAAAAGCAGGCTTAGATTTTTCCCACTCAGCGGGCCATGGACCTATAATCTGTTCTTCCATATATTTAAAGTACATGTACATGAATGTGTAAGGTTTTATAAATAAAATGTAAATTTGGACATCTATATATACATGTACGTACATTTTCACCAAATATTTTGTTATGTTTATAAATTCTCAATTTTTACATTTTAGGATTTCAAAGAAGGGTTCTACAAGTACAACCAAGAGACCTACTCAGAACTCTTATCAGTAACTGCCAACAAACTGGTAATTATGGAAGAGTTCCAATTGAATATGATGGAAGAGCTAAGCGAGTTCAACAATACTTTAGAGTATGACATGTATGAGAATGTTCTAAACAAAATTATAGGTGAGTTTAAGTGTGTTTTTATAACACATGGTTGACTTAAATTTGATGCAACTATTTCATCTTTAAGCCACATTTTCATGGAGTTTTGTTACAAGTTGTTCTAGTTATTGTAACGTGTGAACTAAAAACTTTTCCTTGCAGTTACTAAATCAAAAGAATCGTATGCAGTAAATGTAAAATTCAATTGAAAAAATACTTAAATGTACACAGATTATTATCTCATTATCGTCTAGATTATTATTGTATCATTTATTATATACATGTATAAAATTTTGATTTCAGAAAAGTATTATAAAGAAAATTGGTGGTGGGACAAAAGGGGGGTCACATAAAGATTGTGATGAAAGCTTAAGGGTAAGTGTTACTGGTAATTTTCTACAAATTTAACTCAAACATAAAAAGGAATTGTACATAATGGTAATAAATAAAAAAATATGCATGTAAAAAATGTATGTGGTTATGATTTCCTACATATCCATAGTCTTGTCCATGTATACAGACATTTCACAAATAACTCGAGGTTCAAAGAAATAGATTGAATAAATATCTATATCCAGTATATATTGTACTAGGGTCTAAAGAAAACCAGAAAAATCTTACTAAACTGTCAGAAAGCAGACGTGCCATATTAACAGCCTATAGCTCCTTACATTTGCTTTCGCTTTCAACTTTTGACTCATATATTTGTTAATATTATTAGTAAATTAGATATTATTGCATACATTTATAGTGAAAACCTGTATGATTTTTTTTGGCTCATAATCATTGTCTTATGTTCATTATTTTACTATCATGGTAATCAGTTAATCATTGACCTTGTTTAATTTTATGTGTGAAAGTGTTGTACACATATGCACCCTCCCGGAAAGATTCTTTCAGTGTTACACCTAATGGCGGACTATTGTTATTCTTTTTGACTTTGTTATATTCTGCTAAAATTCTTATCTGATATTGTGACACCCAATTTAGCTTGCTGTACTACTTTTACAAAATTAAAAGATTAAACACATACAATATAATTATACTTTGATTTATTTTGATTTGTAATTTAGTTACAAAAAAATGTAGCTCAAGCCCATCGATGGACCTTATTCCATGTACCTTACAGATTTTTCAAGTACTGTGAATAATCTTAAATTCAAAGAATTTGCTTTTAGCAAGTTCATTATTTGAAATCAATATAAATTTCTTATTTCTTTAAATTCCTGGTTTTGTCATCTCCTGGACCCCCATAAAAAATAAGACTTTATCTTTATATCAATATTAGATTGGGATAAAAAATGTTGTATTTATTGTGTGAGCAGCAAGGCAGTGGTGTTAATGTCACTGGCTTTGGAATTAAAAAAAATCAAGTTTTTATTGTATAATTGGTGTGACATGTAAAGTTGTCATTTTTTTTACAGATGTTTGAATAAGGAGTTAATATGTTACTTAGAAGCCAAGATGAACGTCAAAGGAAAAACAACAGATACAGATAGATACAGATATTTTTATTCAACCAATTAATGGTGCCCAAGCTCTGAGCGATTACAATTTCAGAAAAAAATAAACATATATGATTTGAATGATTCGATAATAAAATATAAACACACAAAGCACAATACAAAACTTACTTTTACAATATATTTAACAAGTACATGTATCATTATCTAGAGCATCAATGGAATAAATATATTAATGCTCATAGACTAACCCCCCTCCCCTAATTCCATGTTTGGGCCTCTATCTCACTGTGACTATGAGAAAACCCCAAAAATATTATTATATATATTTAAATATTATTATTTTTAATAATATACTATTACTATAAAGGGTGATAACTCTATAGATTCATGTTCTTATCTACCGATTTGAATTCAATAATTCCTTTCGTTTTACAAATAACGAGTTCAGTAAAGCGCTTAGAATTGATAGTACGTTAAAATCTTCAGAGGACATGATCCAAATAAACTTCATATCATCCGAAAGTTTAAATATATTTTGATATTGGGAGGTTAATTTATTCAAATGAGGAGAACGTGCATCATTTAGGGAGCAGCATTTTAATAAAAAATGGAGCTCATCTTCAACTGAATTTTTACACAGTTGGCATATTCTATCTTCTGGTTTTATACCAGTATATCTTCCTCTTTCTATTTCTAAATCATGACAACTCGTTCTAAATTTGGATATTATATTTCTATCTGCTTGTGAGTTTAATTTAAGGTAGGGTTCAGACATAAAAATATTCTTATATTTTTTATAAGTTCTAAGTTTGTTACCATGACTGGTATTTTTCCCAGAGGTGGCTTCTACGGCATTGATCCAAAATGTATTAAATTTTGCCTTTAAAGCGTCTTTTACTTTTCTTTTGATAAAATTTGATTTGAAATTAGCATGATGTTCAAATATATATTCTAGATTTAAGTATTTAAATATTTGTTTTATATTACTCATCCAGGATTCTTTATTTGGATGGGTTATAGACTGAGACATTTTTATTGCTTCATGTAAGATAATATTTTCAGGTTCAACTTCTTTTACAAGATGAATCCAATAGTTGACCATTTGTGTAATGATATAAAACAATGTGGGGTGAGAACCTAGCTCACCCCTACAAGCTACATTTGAAGTTCTAGCATTCACCCCCAAGGAGAATTTACATAATTTCATGTGAATCTTCTCTAAAACTAAATAATCTATTTCTTTTTGGATGAAATTATCAATATTTTCTTGCTTCTTCACTGGTATATAACCCCATATTTCAGATCCATATAGTAGGATTGGTCTAATTGTATGATTATAAATATGAATTAAAGTATTAGGTTTTGGCATTTCTTGTGTAAAAGTTTTTCTTAATTTAAAAAGGGCTTTCAATCCTTTGTTATGTAGTTCTTTTTTTGCTCTTTGAAAGCTACCTGATGCTGAAAAGTTTATTCCTAAGTAAGTATAGTTTTGCACACACTCTAATGTTTCTTTTCCCATAGATATTTTAATATTTTTTTGACGTCCTGCTTTATTAAAGACGAGTACTTTTGTCTTTTTGGTATTAACTGTTAATTTCCAATCTGATGTAAATTTAAATAGTTTATTTACACAGTTTTGAAGGCCAGTTTCAGATGAGGATAATAAAACAACATCATCAGCATACATTAAAATGCTTAAAGGGTGGGAGCCAAGTTGTATTTGGTCACAAGTGTTGTCAAAGTATGTGGGTAGGTCATTTAGAAAAATATTAAACAGACAGGGGCTAAGATTGTCTCCTTGCCTCACACCAATATTTGATTTAAAAAAATCTGTTCGATGTTGGTCTATTCTAACACACATTTCAGTCTGTCCATACATGCTATTTATTATGTCATAAAATCTTGTTCCTACCCCTATGGATTTAAGCTTATAAAATAGATGTAAATGTGATACTGAATCAAAAGCTCGCTTTAAATCAACGAAGCATGCATATAAAGGCTTGGAATCGTTTTTGACATATTTTTGAATAATTGTATTTAAAACAAACATATGGTCTGTCGTACGACATCCCTTGGTAAAGCCTATCTGTTCCTTATTAATGATATTTCTTTTTTCAAGAAATTTAGTCAATCTAGTATTTAAAATTTGGTTGAATAATTTTCCAATGTTATCTGTTATAGTTATTCCTCTATAATTAGCTGGATCATATTTTGATCCAGATTTGTGTATGGGGGTAATATAGCCTTGACTCCAGCTCTTTGGGTAGATTCCATTTGACAAGACTAAATTAAAGAGTTTTTTCAGTAGAGGTATACAGAAATGTTGACTATATTTAATCATTTCATTGGATATAGTGCTAAAACCACTAGCTTTAGAATTTTTAAGACTTTTAATTGCTTTTGTTATTTCTTCAGGTACAATTATATAATCAAGTTCATTAAATGCCTTTGTGTTTTGAAGTAATTTAAGTTTTTGCTCAATGATGGGATCACTATATTGATTATTTGTATTCAAATTTTCAAAATAGTTTTGCCATTCTGATGATTCGATTTTTTCACTAAGATTATTTTGGTTTTTATTACAAGTATTTTTTAACTTATCTAACAGCTGCCAGTATGCTTTTGGATTTTGGTCATATAAGTTGTCTAATTTGTTTAAAATATCTTGTTTAAATTTTCTGATTTTTGAACGTCTTTGTTTTCTGTACAATTTTAAAAACTTAAAAAATGAACCCCGTATATATGGGTTTTTTGGGTGCTGTTCCATAAGTCTATATTTTGAGTATAATTCTCTTTTGAGTTTAATTATTTCTTCATCTTGCCATTCTCTTTTCTGTTTTATTTTCTTTTTCTTACATTTGGTTTTAATTTTTGGTTTTATAATTTTTTTCTTTAATGAAATATCTGCAGCCTTTATGAAAATATTATTAAGGTCATTTACAGCATTATCAATAGTATCTTTGTTGTATATTTCATCACTAAATTTGTTTGCTAATAATTTAACTTCACTGGAATTAATAGCTTCCTGGTAAGATGTAATAGAATTATCATCCCAGATATATTTATTGGGCATTAGGTTAAGATTCAAGTCTTTCTCACTTATTTTAGTGTTACATTTAATCATGCATGAAATCTGACAATGATCTGAAAGGTCAGGAAAATAATTATGTATTTGAAAATATATCAAATTTTGGACCATGTCCTCTGAAACTATCATATAATCTACTACACTGCTTCCTAGAGGCTGATGACATGTGTATGAACCAATTAAATCACCCATAGTTCTTCCATTTAAAATGCGCAGTGATGATGTTATACAGAGAGAGAGGAGTTGTCTTCCCCTTGAGTTAACAACTGTGTCTTTACTTTTTCTTGAGATTGGAGATAAATCATTTTTGTAATTATCAAATAATGGAACATGTTTATCTGAATCCATATGAATATAATCATGATCACATGCAGTTCTAGCATTAATATCTCCAGCTATCATAATTTTTCCTAATTGGGAATACTTAATTACATCATTTTCAATCATTTCTAGTATATTATAGTCTATTTTTTTATAATAGGAAGAGCATTCTGGTGGGTTGTAGACAAAACATATGTAAAGATTTTGTTCTAATCCAAAGAAAGTTTTGCTTAATTTAATCCAAATAAAATCATTGGTGGCATGTTCTAAAAATTGAACTCCTTGTCTTATTGTGTTACGAATATATATTGATAGACCACCATATCTTTTTTTACTTGATTTTATCTTAGATCTTATAAGGTGGACCGGTTTTTGGAAATCTGGAAGTTCTAGTGAGTTCTCTAAGTCACAGTGAGTTTCTTGTAAACAGAATACATCTTGCTGTAATAGATTATTAATAAAAGAGGCATCTTTAAATTTATTTAAACCTTTGGACATATATCCATTGATGTTCCAACATGAAATCCGTAAACTCTTTTTTGTATATATCATGATTTTTTCATAAATATATAGTTGTAGGCCTATATTATTTTACTAAACCAGTCTGAGAAGTTATTTAAATGTAAGATTTATAATTAAAATATCAGTAATGTATGTTATGATAATATAAATAAGTTCTTTAAATGACTATGTTATACAATATACATGTACATATCTAATCAACATAATCAACATGATCAATAAAAGAGCAGAAGACAAAAAAAAAAAATAAACAGAACTATATAGACAAATTTGATCCTTTGCAAGACAATAAAAAGGTAAATCTACTAGACATAGTTTAAAATGCCAGACCTGCTTTAACTTTACCAGTCAGGTCTGATATGTCTGGCACATTTTGGGAACTCTGTACAAATGTATAGATATACATGTATCTAACAAAAATATCAAACAAGAATATTTTGTGAATTTTTGTATTCCCTTCAAAGTGTAAGGTACATGTATGCCACTGTCGTGACTTTGAATGTATATGGTAGGAATATTTTAGAGAACAGATTTTTTCATAATTGTTTCTTTAATGTTTTAAAATTTTATCAGCCTAATATATATTAGAGATATATTGATTTCTGATAGAAGCATATTTAATGGGGGAATATTTTTTTCTTGCAGAAGTAATTATTCAAGTTCATCCAACAGCCACTGTTGCTATTATTGAGGATTTAATGAGTCATTTCATGAAATATGCTTGAGTGGTAGACTGAATAAAGTAACACTGTTCAACCAAAAGAAGGACAGTCAGAGGAAATAGTGCTACCTCAATATTCCGATGAGAGTGAAGAACAATGTTGTTGGAGATTAAGGACTTCGTTTATAACCAGCTACAATTTTGTAATTTCTATGCCCAATTAAAAAATAGATGTACTTGTAAATAATAATAAGAAATTGTACATATATAATGCAAGGTTAACATGAAGTTTCTTTTCTTTGTGAATTTGAGTTTGATCATTTGTCATTATTTATTGAAAATATTTTGATTTATTAAGAAGTATAGATAGTAAAGCCATTAATCACAAGTTAGATAGAGAAAAACACGTGGAGCACATATTCCCCACAGAAAGGGTCTATTGATTTGAATTATTTTATTATTGCATCACCATCCCTTTATTAGGACAGCACACTTAACAAGGCATAAAATCTACAGCTTATTGCCAAATGACTTGAGTATTAGGTGTTTATTGAGAAATGGGACCATATGCATCAGTTTATTTTCTTATAAAAAGAACTTTTTTTGAAAGAAATGTATGCAAAGATTTAATTGTGTAACCCAGACAGCCAGAGACATTAGTATTTATGAACTCATTCTTTATTTCATGGACAGATTATACATGTACATATAATTTTTATGGACAAAACCTTTTGTACAATGTAAATGAATGTATAAATATATGTTTGATAAACTTTTACTTGAATTGTGTCTTTATTGATATATATGTCCTGTGAATTAGAGATAGATAGGTTTTGCTTTCTTTGCAGGGGAGTTTACTCTCAATGTTTCAAGTTGTATGAGTATCTTTATATCAGAAGGTTGAATAAACTTGCTTCTTATCATCATCTGACCTTGAGATTGTTTTTTCCAATTGAGTGACTGATCATTTTCAATACATTACAATAGCAGTATAAAAGTTTTATAAGAACTTAATATTTCTCAGGAAAAACAAGTCTGATGATCATAAAATTTTTGTGCTGTACTAGTACATTCACCTCATCTTGAAACCTGGAATTGTATAGGTGGTTCAGGAGGATTTTGGATTTTGTTGAGACATCCATCAGTGTTAACTTTTTTTGTAAATGTTTGTTGAAAACTTTTTAATAAAAGTGGGACCGATCCAGTATCTTCAATATGAGTGCCTCATAATTAAAATTGTTGGTTCATTGTTATATTTTTTACCAGAAAGTATGTGATAGGTTCTGGATTGGTAATCTTTAAACTATGTCAGTCATGGACTTACAACAACATTAATAGTCAACATTGAAACAACATTAATTGTCAACGTTGAAATAACATCGATTATCAACGTTGAAACAACATCGATTATCAACGTTGAAACAACATTAAGTGATCAACGTTGAGACAACGTCAGTTTTCAACGTTGCTGCAACTTTCACATGCAACCTAAAATCAACGTTGATTCAACGTACTGTCATGTTGAACTTCAACGTTGATTAAACGTTGAAAAAACGTTGAAGTGCCTGCTGGGTTATTACATGCATCAAATTATTACCAATGTTCTTTTCTATTCCCCTTACTCATGCTTTTTAAACTTCAATATACTTGTTTATTAAAAGTACACATGTCCTAAAAATTGACCTTCAATATCTATTTAAACTTGTTATTTTTATTCAACTACATCAGTACTCAGTGACCTAATTTGATTGTTGTACATTTCGTTTATATCCATGATTGTTATGCTTATTTTCCTTTTCTTTCTTTCTTAATTATTAATCTTGCTTTTGTAGCCATTTGTAACATGTTAATTGGATTATTTGGCAATTAAAAAAAAATCTCTTCTGATACATCGAATACTCTTTGTTAGAACTTTTTAACACATTTTGAATTTATCAATTATTCCTATACTACAAATGTATATACCCATTTTATGCGAGGAAAACTCGTTATGATTGATTGTGTTTCCCACATGTTTATATTTTTATCTTTATTATTTACTTGTTTTTCTGTTATACCTCTTTTTTGTATTACTGTCATAAAATGTGTGTGTGTGTGTGTGGAAGCATAGTGAAGAGCCATTTTGTCTGCCCGAATAGCCGAATAATTATCCATATTTATCAAAATGGGTAATAGTGTTCAAAGCTATAGGGCAGCAATAGGGTTCTTCTATAGTTGTACCCACAGCGTATGTGGCCCTAAATCTTTTACTTCCTACACTAAAGCAGAATCTTATTCTAATATTTTACTTACCAATTTCCGCTGCACACTTCTTGTCGTCTCATTGAGCATACTCCAAAGCGTAAATCCCAAGATAAATATTGTCTTCCTTATTTTTGTACTACATTTCTTGCTCATAATAGGTAACATCGAATCAAACCCAGGTCCTGGTACAATTATAGAAAATGCTTTATCAATTTGCAACATCAATATACGAAGTATTCGAAACAAGCTCACTTTTTTAGACTTTTTTACCGAGGACTTTGACGTTTTAACACTAACCGAAAGTCATCTTAGTCCAGATATATCCGACAATGAAAAGAACTAGAAAATTTCTCCAGAACAATAATCCGCAAAGATAGAAATAACTCTGGCGGAGGCGTGCTAATTTATGTTAAAGATGAATTCTCAATTGTCCATAGAACAGACCTTGAAAATCAAGACGAGACCGTCTGGGTAGAAGTTAGGGGTAAAGGTCAATCAACTATCCTATGTAATACCTATCGTCCTGAGTGGACAGACAACGAATATTGGGCACGATTAAAACATGCAATAGAACTGGCATATCAGGTTAATCACAACATTGTGATAACGGGAGATTTAAACAGTGATTTATTTAAATTACACAACAATAAACTTGATCTGATGAATGTCTTTAATTTTAAAAATGTAATCAATCAAGCTACAAGAATTACCAACCATAGTGCTACACTTTTAGATCCAATTATTATAAGCGATACGCTTGATTATATATATTCCGATGTGTACATTATACCGGCAGAAATTAGTGACCACGAACCGTCAATTGTATTGCTGAAGTGCCCGAATATCAAACCTGTTTCAATACAGCGCGAAATATGGCTCTACGAAAGAGTAGATAAAGAAAGGTTTGCAAATGGCATTGACTCTTTCGACTGGGAGTTTTTTCTTTCTAATTTTGAAGATGTGGATCAAATGTGCAACGAATTCACGAAAATATTTTTACAGTTAGCCCGAACATGTATACCTACAAAAGTTGTTACTATAAGAAAGAACGACAAGCCATGGTTCACAAATGAACTACGCCGAGAAATAAGAAAACGCGATCGATTGCGGCATAAATCTCTGCAAACGAAACAACCGGTTGATATTAATAAATTCAAACAACAACGCAACAAAGTTAACAACTTAAAGAAAATAGCAAAGGAAAACTTTGAAAAAAAGCTTGACACAGTTATATTGGAAAATGCATCAAATCCTAAAATGTATTGGAAATTAATGAAAAGTCTTGTAAAATCTCAAAAGGCATCATATATTATCCCCCCACTGCAAAATGTACTCGGGGATAACAACTTTGAGGATACAGTATATGACGACGACAAGAAGTGCGCACTACTTAACGATTACTTTACTTCAATCTCAACAATTGATGATTCAAGTGTTCCACTTCCTTTTTTCGAAGAGAAATCCCATAACCAAATATCAGATATTGTAATAACTAATCAAGATGTAATAGATGTCCTAAAAGTTCTTGACCAAATAAAGCTACGGGACCCGACTTTATAAGTCATCGTATGTTGAAAATCTGTCCGGAAAAAGTTGCCGTTCCTTTACGTATAATTTTCAATAAAAGCTTACAGCAATGTAAATTCCCACATGAATGGAAAGTTTCAAATGTAACTGCTATATTTAAAAAGGGCGACAATTCCCTTCCGAGCAACTACAGGCCAATTTCACTGATTAGTTGTGTTGGAAAGGTAATGGAACGGATAATTTATAAAAATATCTATAACCACATGCATCAAAATAACTTGATTTATGATTATCAATCCGGTTTTCTCCCCAAACACTCAACTGTGCACCAACTTTTAGAAATATATAATAGTATTGTAGATTCCATGGAACAAAAGAAATTTAACTGCTTTGTTTTTTGTGATTTTTCTAAAGCTTTTGACAAAGTTTGGCACAAAGGACTACTACATAAATTGCAATCATATGGTATCACAGGAAATATTTTGACTTGGTTCCATAGTTATCTGAATGACAGAAAACAGAGAGTAGTAACAAACAATGCCAAATCTGAACTAACAACTGTAACAGCTGGTGTGCCACAAGGATCAGTTCTTGGGCCTTTGCTTTTTATCATCTATATAAACGATATTGCAGACAAAATAAAATCTCTTTCTAGATTATTTGCAGATGATACTTCATTTAACTATTCCAGCGACGACCCAGTCCAAATACAAAATGTTATTGAACATGATATTAAAGAGCTTTCGGAATGGTCTAACAAATGGCTGATGTCATTTAACCCTGATAAAACTGAAATTATGATCTTTTCTAACACACATGCTCCAATGTTAAACTTCCTTTTCAATGACCAACAAATTCCAATAACAGAAACTCACAAACATCTAGGTGTAACTTTTCAATGCGATGGAAGGTGGAATAAACATGTAGATAATATTGTATCCTCTGCGATGAAACATCTAAATATCTTGAGAAAACTTAAATTCAAACTGAGTCGAACTAACTTAGAAAAACTATACATTGTATTTATTAGACCTTTACTCGAATATGCAAGCGAGGTTTGGGATAACTGTGGGATCCTTAATGCATCTAAGATTGAACGTGTTCAATTAGAGGCAGCAAGGATTGTTACAGGTCTTCCGGTCTTTGCTTCCACGGAAAAAATCTACAGCGAACTTGGGTGGGAAAATCTTAAATCCAGACGTGAAAAGAGAAAACTAAATATGTTTTACAACATCCAGAAGGAAAGGATCCCCGAATATCTGTACCATCTCATACCCCCCAAAATTCAAACAACTACATTGTACCCACTCCGTAATGGAAATGATCTTATCATTCCATTCTGTAGATTATCTATATCATCAAATTCTTACATCCCTTCAACAACAAAACTTTGGAACAATCTCGATTTAGGACTCAGACAATCGGACTCTTTATCCAAATTTAGAAATAGAATAAAAGATTTATATGTCGTTAAGTCACCCCCAAAATATTTTTCTTATGGATCGAGAAAACTTAGTGTTATTCTCACCCAACTTAGATGCTCAGCATCATTTCTTAACTATGACTTATTCAGAGTTAATATAATATCAGATCCCTCCTGTCGGTGCAGTGCTCCCATAGAAAATGCGTTTCACTATTTCTTTGAATGTCCACTTTATAGAGAGGAAAGAACAAGACTTCTTCAAAATCTCCAATGGCTACCATATGGCTGTAACATAGATCTTAACTTATTGTTATCTGGAACAGAACAGCTTAATTTGCATGAAAATGAAGTTGTACTAAATAGTGTTTTTTCATTCATAAAAGGGTCGAAAAGATTTTTAATTGTGTAAACACACAACCAACACACACATCCGTGTACTGATTTACTTTTCTTTTTCTTTTTTTTCTTTCTTTCTTTTCTTTCTCAATCGTCTGCTAAAATTATTTTGTATTTATATATCTGATTTTGTATGCATGCTCGTTTGTATTGTTAATATGTTAATGGAGGAGAAGACTTCATAAGTTTGTTTAACTTGTGTCTTATCCATTTTGCTTATTTTGCAAATAAAATATGTTTAAACTAAAGTGTTTTTATATTTAATTCAAAGACATTTTTGATAAGTACTTTAAGTACAAGTTAATTGTTATTTCATGGATAAATATATTGGAGTCTTTATATTTAGTTTTTCATGAATTAAATTGTCATTTCATTTTACTTAACTGTTGATTTGTATTTTTCAGAGATTTAGATCATCTTAATATATTTAGCATAATAAAGTTAAACCTTTTGGAGTTTGTTTTATTTCTACCCTGAACGAACCCGGCTACAAAATGGCGCCCACGTAGGGACCAGTGGACGACAAGGAGTTGGTGAACAAGGGAGTAGGAGGAAGGCGGAGATTGACGAAGTGTCGGAGATTGACGGAGTTTGTCGGAGACTGCCGGAGTTTGTCGGAGGACGGAGTGTCGGAGATTGGCGGAGAAACGAGGACGGAGATTTACGGAATTTGGTACCAACTAGGATGTAGCAGTTAACCGTCACTTTAAGGATCGACCCGCTGTTTCCTGAGGTGCACCTGGAACCTGGATTTCAGATTCTTGGATTATGGATTCTTGACTTATTTCAAATGGTGGATTTCCAGATACAGACCGTGTGAATTTGTGTTGTGAAAAAAAGTCATTTTATTTAGAATAATACATATTGTAAACTGTATACATTATATATTTTTGCTTCATTGTACTATTGTAATTTTATATTTGTGTATTTTATATTAGTATTTTTGTCCATATATTGTAAATCTTATTTTTGAAGGTATTATTTGTACAAGATGGCTGAGTTTACCTCAGATGAGATTGATAACATGGTAGATTCTTTTAAGAAGTTAGGTGTTAAGCCCAAAGCTGACACTCCTGAAGCCCTCAAGGAGTGGATGCTAGGTTTGGCTGCTTCAGGCAAGTTAGGTGATGTTAAGGTTCCAGTTGATAGTTCTTCACATAGGGATCACTATAGACAGCCCCCACGTATATCTATGTTTTCAGGTTCTAGCAAGGATCCAGCTTTTGATATATGGAAGTATGAGATTGAGTGTCTTATTTCAGAGCGTTATTACACCACAGACGAGATTCTTCTTGCAGTTAGACGATCTGTGAAGGACAGAGCAGCTAGAGTTCTTATGCAAATGGGCCCAGGTGTTTCCATTCCTGACATTTTGCATAAGTTTAATAGTATTTTTGGATCTATTGATACAGGTATTTCTTTATTATCCTCATTTTACAGTGCCAAGCAGGGCGATTCAGAGTCCGCTACTGATTTTGCCACCAGATTAGAGGATCTTATTAGTCAGGCTGTCCAAGCTGGTAAGGTTAAACCATCTGATACTAATGATATGTTATGTTCTGCTTTCTATTCTGGACTCAAGGAGTCCATTAAGTCTATTGCAGGTTACAAGCTGGATAAGTGTACATCTTTCGATGAATTCCGGGTTGAAGTTAGACGATTGGAAGCTGAGTTTCCTAGCAAGACCACTGCTCATTCTAAAGCTGTAACTTCTACGGCTGAGGATAAAGTAGTAGAGCTGACTGGTACAGTGAATCAACTGAGAACAGAGCTTAACAGTTTCAAGACTCAATACGAGCGTGATCGTAATTCTTCCGGTCGTGGTAGATCTTACAACCGTGGAGGAAGGGGTAAGTCATCTTATTCCAATAGTAGATACTATAATAAAGAGTTTGATAACTCAAAAACATCGGATCAACCGATAAAATGTTACAGATGTGGACAAGAAGGGCACATCCGGGCAGGATGTAGAGCCAAGGTTGACAGGCAAGGCAGGCCTTTAAACTCCAGCGAGTCTATGACAAAGGGTCAGTCATAGACCAAGCCCGAAAAGACCCGAAAGTTTGCAACTTAAACTTAGTAGGAGAAAGTAATGAGGAAACTATCACTATTAATGGAATTGAAACTTTAGCACTATTAGATTCTGGTTCAACCGTTACCACGGTCAGCAAACATTTTTATGATCAGCATTTATCAGATATACCTATAGAACCATTACAAAACATCTTAAATGTTCAATGTGCAGACGGACAAAACTTACCGTATGATGGGTATATTGAGATAGAACTGGGTGCTACTGGCATACCGAATAGTAAAACACATGCATGTTTAGCATTAATAGTACCTCCTACTACATACAACATAAGGGTACCGATATTAGTTGGAACAAATATTTTGAATACATTTCTACAGGATTGTTTAGAAACACATGGAAATAAAATGTTGCAAACCGCAAAACTCAAAACACCATGGTATTTATGTTTTCGCACAATGCAATATAGAGATAAGGAGTTGAAACGTAGAAATAATGTACTTGGTATAGTAAAATCAGCAGAGTGCTCAAATATCACACTTTTGCCCAATACAACTAAAACTATAGCAGGCTATGTTGATAAAGGTTTAGAATATTATACAACTTGTGCTATACTTCAGCCAACATTCAATTCAGTACTTACTGATGATTAAGATATAAATCCCTCTTTAGTCATATATCAAGGAAAGGGAAAAGGATTTGTTGATGTTACAATTTCAAACTGTTCTACTCGTACTGTAACTATTCCACCTAAAAGTATTGTATGTGAAGTTCAACCTGTCACAATTGAAGAATCAAATGTATTGTGTACTGAAAATTCAGGCAAAGCAAGTGAAATATTAGATCAAGTGAATATTCCATCGGACATTGATTCTGAGTCAAAAGTTGCTCTTGAGAATTTGTTACTTAAATTTGAAGATGTATTTTCACAGGGAGACACCGATATTGGACATTACCAGGGTGTGCAGCACAGAATAGAACTTAATGATGAAACACCGTTCAAACAGAGATTCCGGAGGATACCACCTTCTATGTATGAAGAGGTAAGAGAACATTTAAAACAATTAGCTGCTTGTGGTGTTATTAGACCTTCACATTCCCCTTTATTCATCTGCTGTTGTGCTTGCTCGTCGCAAAGATGGGAAACTAAGAATGTGCATAGATTATAGACAACTCAATAGGAAGACCATTAGAGATAATTACGCTTTGCCCAGGATTGACGAAGTACTAGATTCTTTAGCTGATGCAAAATACTATAGTGTTATAGACATGAAATCCGGCTATTATCAAATTGAAATTGCTGAAGAACATAAACCTAGAACTGCTTTTACAGTAGGCCCGTTAGGATTTTGGGAACATAACCGTTTACCTTTTGGCTTATGTAATGCCCCTGCTACATACCAAAGAATCATGGAAGAGTGTTTTGGCGAACTTCATCTTAAAATTTGTTTCATTTATTTGGATGATTTGATAGTTTTCTCCGATAGCTTTGAACAACATTTGGAAAGATTAGAATTGATTTTGGAACGTTTACGAAAATGTGGATTGAAATTGTCAGGCAAAAAATGTTCATTTTTACAAAAGAAAGTCAAATACATTGGACATATTGTTTCGGAAAATGGTATTGAAACTGATCCTGAAAAGACCGAGAAAATTCGAAATTGGCCAACGCCCACAAATCCTGAAGAAATTAGACAATTCTTAGGCTTCGCAGGATATTATAGAAGATTCTGTAAGAACTTTTCTCAAATTGCAAAACCATTGTCATCTTTGATGCCGAAAGTTCAAAAGAAATCTAAAGGAAAGAAATCTTTGAAAACTCAGGAAAAAGTAGAATTCAAATGGGGCCCCGAACAAAATCAAGCATTCGAAACTTTGAAGGAAATGTTAACTTCACCACCTGTTCTTGCCTATCCGAATTACAATGACAAATTTGAGATTCGCATTGATGCTAGTCAAAAGGGATTAGGTGCAGTTCTTTATCAAAAACAGAATGGATTAGACCGTGTCATTTCATATGCAAGTAGAGGGTTAAGCAAGGCTGAACAACATTACCCTGCACATAAACTTGAATTTTTAGGATTAAAATGGGCAGTGTGTGATAAATTTTGTGACTATTTGCACTCAGGAAAATTTTCCGTTATAACCGATAACAATCCATTAACATATGTGCTTACCAGTGCTAAACTTGATGCTTGTGGCCATAGATGGTTAGCGGCTTTAGCCAACTTTGACTTTGACATTTCTTATAGACCTGGTAGAAAAAACTGTGATGCCGATAGTTTATCTAGATATCCTGGTTTAAACAGTGAAAGTGAAACAACTATAGATAGTGATAGTATTCAGGCTATGTGTAAAGGTATAAATGTACAACCATATATTGAAACACTTTCAATGTCGGAATCTATTGTACCCGATGATGATATTGTTGGACAGGATATGTTTCAATATTCTCAATCTGAAATCAGAAAAGCTCAGAGAGATGATTCATTTTTGAAATTTTGGATTGATGCTGTTATGAATCGCACAAAACCTAAGTTAGACACTTTACCGGATAGTTCAAAACACGTAGCTATGCATCCCTCATTTGATAAACTAAAGATTCAAAGAGGTGTTTTATACAGAGAGGTATTGATCAATGAAGAGAAACGTTTACAATTAGTTATACCATCTAGCTTTATTTCTCAGGTTCTCACTGGACTTCACGATGATGTAGGACATCCCGGCAGAGATAGAACTGTGTCTTTACTGAGAGATCGTTTCTACTGGCCGTGCATGCCATCAGATGTTGATGATTGGATCAAGAATTGTGGAAGATGTGTCCGATTCAAAACTACACAACAAACAACTCACAAAGCACCACTTGTTAGTATTCAGACATCGGAACCACTTGAGCTGGTATGTTTAGATTTTCTTACTTTGGACATGGCGAAAAATGGGACACAGTATGTTTTAGTAATTACCGATCATTTCACGCGTTATGCGCAAGCTATACCTACAAAGAACATGACTGCAAAAACTACAGCTGAAGCTTTTCTCAATCACTTTGTTAAACATTATGGATTACCAAAACGTATACATTCTGACATGGGAGCAAATTTTGAATCTAAACTTGTAAAGGAAGTATTGGCTATTACAAACATTTCAAAATCCAGAACCACACCGTATCACCCGATGGGTAACGGAATGTGCGAACGTTTCAATAGAACTTTGATTGATATGTTAGGAACTTTGGAAACTGAAAAGAAAGCTTCTTGGAGGTCGCATATTACTTCTTTAGTTCATGCTTACAATAGCACACGTCGTGATACAACAGGCCAGTCCCCATTCTATCTCATGTTTGGCAGAGAACCTCGTTTACCGATTGATCTTTCTTTTGGCTTAAACAGAGAAAATGAAAACAAGTCCATATCAAAGTATGCTCAGGAATTGAGGGAAAGACTGAAATCTGCATATGAAAAAGCTCAACTTACAATACAAAAGTCTCAGGAAAAACAGAAACAAAATTACGATAAAAAGGTACGTGGAGCAAACATTCAACCAGGTGATCATGTTCTAGTTAAAATAGTAGCTTTTGATGGTAGACACAAACTTTCAGATAAGTGGAGTGAAGAAGTGTATGTTGTCACCAAACAACCGAATGAAGAAATACCAGTGTTTGAGGTTGAACCTGAGAACAACCGAGGTAAGAAACGAATATTACACCGGAATTTACTACTTCCTATTGGGACGTTGCATGAAGCAGAGGATGGTGCTCCGATGGAAAGACCAAAGCCTGCTCCACGCAAAAAGAACATAGTTAAACCAGCTGAAGACCCAAGTTGATAATTCCAAGATGGATGACAGTGATGATGATGAGTATGCTCCTGTACGTCAATCAGTAGGTATTGCTTCTGGTTTTGGTCAGGAACCGTATTTACCTCCTCAGCAACCAGGTGACGATCTAGGCTCTGTTGTGGAGTACCAGGAAACTGTTCACAGCGAGGACGCTCACAGTCTCGATTTTGATGAGAGTGAGTCAGTTACTGGTGATGATATTAATCAGGATGATGGAACTGTGGATATCCCTACAGCTCAGGAACAACCTGAAGGTAATGATACTGAAGGAACAAATGTACCACCAGTTGTAGTTCCACGTCGGTCTTCACGTCCCACTAAGAAACCACAATGGATGAATTCAAATGAGTATGTCCTATCACAAACTGTACAACAAGATTCTTGGGAAAGGAAAGTGCAATTTCTCATGTCATTGACTAATGAACATTCTTTCAGTGCTATGAATGAGAAAATTTGTGATGCAATTCTACAGGTTATTATTAATAAATAAATGTCGGGACGCCATTTCCCAATAGGGGGAACTGTGTGGCCGGCATAGATTTTGATCTTTGTGTTTTATTTCTTATTTCATTGTACATATATTTTTGTCATGTTTGATATTCTCATATGTTGATTTATTGTAGCTTCTTTATAGCTGATGACTATATGGTCCGTATAGTCACATAGGTAAGTTAGAGTTATCCTTCTTTGCTCTTTATATTACTGTTTATTACAGGTTGATGTGTATTGCAGTAGATATGCATATTATTCATATTTTATATTTCAGATTGATATTCTGATATTTATTATATTTATATTTCAGGATATATATATGATGGTATTTGATTATATGACTATTTGATGTTTTATATTGATTTTCATGTTTTGAACTTATCATTATATTTTTCTTCAACAGATATGCTTTGTTGCACATGTGAGCAGATTTCATGTGTCAGTCCAGTGGCTATGTGCATATCACCCCATGTTCCTTATTTGGTCATTCTTTCTTGCATTTCCTTATATGGTTTCTTCTAGAAGGTTCTTTTGAAGTATTCTTGTCAAACTGGTTTTTGTATAAGAGTATAAAGTGATAAGTATTTTTGAGTTTTATATCAGACACAAAATTGATGTTCAACTGTTAACTGGATTTACTATTTATTTTGGATCTTTATTTTCCCTTCAATTGTAAGTAGTTAATATGTTAGAAGTTTTTGAAGTCTTTTACTTTTCTGGATAAAGGATAAAGTTTATTTTTCTATTTTTCATATTTCATACTTTTCATTTTCTTATTTAGTAAGTTCAATTTTTGATATAAGAGTTTTTATATTAAAGGTTAAATTTATCTTTGATAAATTTGGTTCATTGTGGTTTTGATTTTGGAAATCCAGTTTTTGCATTTTTGTAAAACATAGAGTTTTCATTTGTAGATTCACCATCAGAGTCATCACTGAGTCCTTTATATTTTCATGTAATCTTGTCACACTGATGGTATGGTATATTTTATTTTTATTTTTATCAATTATTGAATGAGAGTTTTGGAACTATTATTTTCATAGTGGTTTAGTATTATCTTTGTAAAGTATTTGAAAGTGTTTTTATATTTAATTCAAAGACATTTTTGATAAGTACTTTAAGTACAAGTTAATTGTTATTTCATGGATAAATATATTGGAGTCTTTATATTTAGTTTTTCATGAATTAAATTGTCATTTCATTTTACTTAACTGTTGATTTGTATTTTTCAGAGATTTAGATCATCTTAATATATTTAGCATAATAAAGTTAAACCTTTTGGAGTTTGTTTTATTTCTACCCTGAACGAACCCGGCTACATTGATATGCTTAACAATATATATTCAAATTTCTCAAATATCTTGTATAGTTTTCAAGATATTGAGTTAAACAGGTGCGAAATTTGCAAAACATCTACAAAAAGGACAATAACTCCTACATGGGTTGTTGGATTTTCTTCAAAATTTCAGGGTAGGTAGATCTTGAATTGTTAATTAATTTAACTTAGACTGAATTTTGATATCTGTAGCCGTTTTTGTGTTATTTGCAAAAAAATGCATCCCCCTTTGTTCTATTTTTAGCAACGGCGGCCATGTTTTACGACGAATAAAAAATTCTCACATCAGTTCTAAGCACCGAAAGCTAATGAACAACCATACCAAGGTTGGTTATACAATTGGACTTATGGTGTCAGAGGAGTTAACGTTTCAAAAAAAATTACGGACGGACGACGGACGCCAAGTGATGACAATAGCTCACATGACCCTTCGGGTCAGGTGATCTAAAAACCACAATGGACAACCGCCAGCAGCCTTAAACGTGGCCAGTATGCGCTGCTCGCTGTTGTTCAATTGACCAATGGTCTAAATAAAATGCATAATAATAATGCAAATCTTGTCCTGAAATAGTCACAGATAGACCCCCTTCTTAAACAAGGAACAGAAAACACCAAAAACACAAGTACAAACTAACAAAAGCTTTGTCAAAGATTCCTGCTGAGGACATGCGCATATAATATATTGCGGGGTTAAACTAGTTTTTTGGGCAAAACTTCCCCCTATCAATATTCTAGACAAAGCACAAAAACTAAACACACAATAAAAATCAAATCGATCAAAGTTCGATTCCAGTAGAGAAAATCTTAAGACATAAGACAATAGGAACAAACGAAAGGACGGTAAAGGAATTCTCTATAGAATACCTTTTCATTTCCAATGAATTGCTTTAAAACTTGTGAGCTTTATAAAAAACGTTACCATAAAATTCCGGATGTGATATTCCTTTCACTATCAGAAAGCAACGTGTACAATTAAATTTTTCAATAAGAGATTGATACTTGTGGAAGAATTTAGAAAAAGATTTTATTAATATGTGGCAGTTGTTCAGTCGTTTATGTATTTTGTGTTTTATGTTGTGTTTTCCGTCCTGTTCTTGTAGGTGTTGACTGGTTTCTGCTCTTTTGGACTTTTGACATTCGGATGCCCTTTGGTACATCTGCTTCTTCCAATCGTCCACTTTTCTTTCTTGTTTGGCAAACTCTTTTTTATGGGGTTTACGTATCACAATAATTTATTATTCCAGAGATTGTGGGGCTTACATCGATTTCCTTGGTAGAGCGTCACGTCTGACTAAAAACTTGCTAACGCAAGGTTATGCCACTCCTCGGTTGTTATCTTCACTCGAGACATTTTATAGAAATTGACAAATATGGGATTTACATCTCTCAGATGAGTGCAGATGTTTGTTTGTTGTATTGCTATGTTTTGTCTTTCATTTAACAGATTTGACACTGAATCTGCCATTGGCAGGAAATGCTCACACTTAGGTCACTCTCATTACAGAGTTTTGTAAAAGTAGTCCCTTTCTCCATGGATGGGTTTGTAGCGACGTCTATGGAGGGGAAAACTGTACGTGTCCCGTTCCATGGTCAGGTGATAAATGTGAATACAGAAAAGACATAACTGATAAATAAACACAAGGGATAATATAGCTATCATCAATATGTTCTCACATATCTGTAAATTGTCGAGTTAAAATTTAACAAATACATGATTTGATTTTTTAAACATTTATATCAGTAGAAAAATGTATTACCGCCAGAACATAATTCCTCAACGTACAAATTACTAAAGAGAATATAATAATAATAATCTAGTTGTGCTGCTAATGCAATTTTCTAAGAACTCTCCCAGCAGCAGCATTTAAATGAAAAAATGAAAAGAGCTGCATAAGTATTCCAAAAGTTCAAAAAGGAAAGCAAAAGCCAAGCACCAGGTTTCTTTTCTTATACTGCACATGGTCGACACCCTTGGTGCTAGATTTGGCTTACCTGTTCAAGCTTATTTGGTTTCGAGTACTTTCATTCAACATGTTTGGTTTTTGACCTTCCAATGTTTTGATTTAAATGCTGCTAATGAGAGGTTATTCACTGAAATATTCATATACATCATAATCAAATTGTATCGGAGATTCGCATTGCTTTTCGAAATACAGTGAAAAAGTAATCTCTCTACCTCAAGCATATTAAGTTGATCTTAGGCATAATTTGAGTTTCAGATCGACATTGTTGGTATATGTTCTTTGTTTTTCATATTAGGGCATTTTCTATCTATTTTACGGTAGATTGTCTGTGACCATTCTTGAATAGACGAAACGCGCATCATGCGTATTAAAAATAATTAGCTGGAACTTTATTGTTAATTTGATATCAGACACTGTTCGATCATTTATTGAAATAATAGTTTTATGTTATTGTGGCTTTTTGTTTCGCTTCTAGATTAACAAGGAAATATGTCGAGATAACACTCATGCCCCGCTGGCAAATAAAATGGATAACAATGATAAAACATTATTAAAATCTGTTTGATACAGTAAGGCCGTAATCTAGGTCAAAATCAGTGGACCGCAACGAAATTCAAACTTGACATGTAACTCATCATGGTAGACGCACATACCACAATTCTCTTGAATATATTCAAGGATGTCGACAAAAAGTGCAGAAAAAGTTATTTTTGCAAAATTTGCTAAGTTCAAAGGCCGTAATTAAGGTCAAAATGAGTGGACCGGAACAAAACTCAAACTTGACCTGTAACTTATCATGGTAGACTCTTTTCAATATATGCAAGGATGAGGAAAAGTGCGGATTTTTTATACAAAATTTGCTAAGTTCAAGGGCCGTAATTCAGGTCAAAACCAGTGGACCAGAACGAAACTCATACTTAACCTGTAAATCATCACGAAAGTGGACCAAAAACTATATGCCCCCAACAAAGTTGGCGGGGCATAAAAACTCCAGTAAATAAATATGTCTTTGTCTGACGTGCGGTCTAATTGTCTTTTTAAACTCGTCAAAAACGCTCTAGATAGCCAAAAAGTTACAAAGACCACAATGAATATCAAAATGAAGCATATAACGACAAAGCACATCCAAACCAGGGGCTAAAATTTTCACTAAGATAATAGAATAAACCTTTGGTATGAAAAACCGAAGAGCTTTGAAAACTTCACCAGCAAGCGCGGATTGTTAGATAACTATTATAAAATTCCAGGCTATAACTTTCTCTACGCCTGACGCGTAGCGGAACACCTATGATTTGTTATACATGTATGTAGAACAACATGTGTAAGACAATGATTCACAATCTACTTGGCCAAAACCTCTATTTTGGGATTTAAGAGGCAAAACCCGCTATAAGGGGTCATCTGACAATTTCGACCAAATGGACAATTTTGTAAAGCTTACTAAGCTGAACAATATGCAATCAAAATAACGTCAAAATCAAGAATAGGGGCAATAACTCCCACATTGTTTGTTGGAATTTCTTCAAAATGTCAGGGTCGATAGATCTTGACGTTCTGATCACTTTTATCCATGCCAGAATTTTGATAATTGTCACCGTTTTAGAGTTATTTGCAAAAAAAGATGATGTTTTACCCCCTGCTCTATTTTTAGCAACAGCAGCAATGTTTTTTATTGGATCAACATAAAATGTGGATCGTTTGTAGCCAACATGTCATTTAATATTCCTGCGAAGTTTCAGTTAAATTGGTTCAGTGGTTTCAGAGGAGAAGATTTTATAAATTGTTACTGGACAACGACCGACGACGACGACGAAAGCATAGTGATAGCATAAGCTCACATGGCCTTAGGCCAGGAGAGTTAAAAGATGGGATAAAGCTGTAGGTAGTAAAACACCTGGACATATTTTTCGATATAAAAAGAAACTTTTTTAATGCAACATAATCTTGGTCCAGACTTTTGAACTAAATATTGAATCAGATATGAGATATCACTGTACACTCATATGACAATAGTCTACATGTACATTCAATGGTCTTGAAGTTTAGGTTTGAGGTCTTGTACGGGTGTTATA